>CAUYRH010145879.1:0-17099 GCA_963574655.1 Perodicticus potto | reverse complement strand
TTTTTTTTTTGAGACAGAGCCTCAAGCTGTCACCCTGGAGAGAGTGCCGTGGCATCACAGCTCACAGCAACCTCCAATTCCTGGGCTCAAGCAAGTCTCCTGCCTCTGCCTCCCAAGTAGCTGGGACTACAGGCGCCCGCCACAACGCTCGGCCATTTTTTGGTTGCAACCATCATTGTTGTTTGGCGGCCCGGGCTGGATTTGAACCCACCAGCTCAGGTGTATGTGGCTGGCGCCTTAGCCCGTTGAGCCACAGGTGCTGAGCCTGTTTTTTTTTTGAGTCAGAGTCTCAAGCTATCCCTCTGGGTAGAGTGCCGTGGTGTCATGGTGTCACAGCTCACAGCAACCTCAAACGCTTGGGCTCAAGTGATTCTCCTGCCTCAGCCTCCCGAGTAGCTGGGACTACAGGCACCTGCCACAATTCCTGGCTTTTTGTTGTTGTTGTTGTTGCAGTTGTCATTGTTGTTTTAGCTGGCCTCAACCGGGTTCGAACCCACAGCCTCCTTGTGTGTGGCCGGCGCCCTACCCACTGAGCCACAGGTGCTGCCTTATAAGTCTTATTTTTTTTTTTGAGACAGAATCTCACTGTCACCTTGGATAAAGTGCTATGGCATCATAGCTCACAGCAAACTCAAACGCTCTTGTACTTGAGCAATCCTCTTGCCTCAACCTCCTGAGTAGCTAGGTCTACAGGCATGCACCACTATACCTGGCCCATTTTTCTATTTTTTTTTTTTTTGTAGAGACAGACTCTCATTTTCTCACCCTCAGTAGAGTGCCGTGGCGTTACACAGCTCACAGCAACCTTCAGCTCTGGGCTTAGGCGATTCTCTTGCCTCAGCCTCCTGAGTAGCTGGGACTACAGGTGCCCGCCACAATGCCCGGCTATTTTTTCGTTGCAGTTTGGCTGGGGCCAGGTTTGAACCGGCCACCCTTGATATATGGGGCGGGTGCCCTACCCACTGAGTCACAGGCACTGCCTACCATTTTTTTTTATTTTTAGTAGAGACAGGGTCTCAAGCACTTGCTCAGGCTGGTCTCAAACTACTAAGCTTAAGCAGTTCATCTGCCTTGGCCTCCCAGAGTGCTATGATTATAGGTGTGAGCCACCACACCCAGTAGGGAATAAGTCTTGTGACTGCCCTCTGACACTTTCGGCTACCAAAGTCTTTGTCCACAGCTCTTTCTTTTAGAGGTCCTTTGTTGTTCCTTCCATTTGTCAAGGTACTGCTCAAGTCTCTTCAGTCAGGAGAAGATAATTTTCCACTTTACTTTTGTGTTAAGCACCCTCCTACTCCCTGTCAACTCAATTAGGAGCTTGTTTAAATAATTTGCACACAGTGACTAGTGTTTGTAATTCTTTTTTTTTTTTTTGAGACAGAGTCTTATTATGTCGCCCTCGGTAGAGTGTTATGTATGGCATCATAGCTCACAGCAACCTCTAACTCTTAGACTTACGCGATTCTCTTGTCAGAGCGTCCCAAGTAGCTGGAACTATAGGCAATGCCCTCAACACCCGGCTATTTTTTTGGTTTGTTGCGGTTGTCATTGTTGTTTAATAGGCCTGGGCCGGGCTCGAACCTGCCAGCCTCGGTGTATGTGGCTGGTGCCCTACTCACTGAGCTACAGGCGCCAACCCTGGAAAACAGATTCTTATTGAAACTTAAACTAGGCTCGGCACCCATAGCTCAGTGGTTAGGACACTGGTCACGTACCCCTGGGGCTGGCCCAGGCCTGCTAAATAACAACGACAACTGCAACAAAACAAAAAAATAGCTGGCAGGCACCTGTAACCCCAGCTACTTGGAGGCTGAGGCATGAGAATCACTTAAGCCAGAGAATCACTTAAGCCAGAGAGTTTGAGGTTGCTGTGAGCTGTGATGGTGACATCACGGCACTCTGCCGAGGGCGACATAGTAAGACTTTGTCTCAAAGAAAAGAGAAAAAGAAACTAAAGAAAGTCCTGTGTTTTCCCATAAGGAATTAACTTTTTAGTAAAACCTTTAAGAATAGAATTAATCAGTCATCCCTGGGCTTCAGGAGGCTGAGGTTGGAGGATGATCTGAGGCCAGGAGTGGCAGACCACCCTGGGCAACATAGCAACCCCTTTCTCTACAAAAAATAAGACAATTAGCTAACTGTAGTGGCTCATGCCTATAATCCCAGCTACTTGGAAGGCTGAGGCAGGAGGATTGCTTGAGCCCAGGAGTTCATGGTTATAGCGAGCTATAGTTTTGCCACTGCATTCCAGCTTGGGCAACAGAGTAGAACAACAAGGAAAAAAGGATAGAATTAAATGTTTACATAACACTTATATGTGTGGAAAGGAATTGGCAATGACTTGGACATCAGTTAATCATTCCTCTATGAAAGTAACTTTGCTTTTAGGGTTAGGACTGGATTTTGAGAAAAACTGTGCTGGTAGATAGATAAAAGTTACAAAAAATTCCAGTTAACTGTATAAATCAGGATTCTCTGGTTACAAGTAAAAGGAAGGCCAACACAAAGTGGCTTAAGGAAAAATGAATTTGTTGGTTTAAATAACTAAAATGTCCAAGGAAACATATAGCTAAGAGACAGCTAGGTCCAAGGGTGGGGTTGGCAAAGGATAAGCTGTGGCTATTTTGTAAATAAAGCTTTATTGCAGCACAGCCACGTCCATTCCTTCATGCATTGCCTATGGCTGCTTTTCTGCTATAGTGACACCCTGGTGAAGTTGAGTAGTTGTGATAGATGCCCGTGGCCCACAAAGCCTGAAATCTTTCCTGTCTGGCTCTTTTTTCGTTTGTTTAAATCATAGCTGTGTACATTAATGCAATCTTGTGGTACAATGTGCTGGTTTTATGTACAATTTGAAATATTTTCATCAAACTGGTTAATATAGCCTTCACCGCATTTTCTTAGTTATTGTGTTAAGACATTTGTATTCTACACTTAGTAAATTTCACATGTACCCTTGTAAAATGCACCGTGGGTGTGGTCCCCCCACTTACCCTTCCTTCACCCATCCTCCTCCTTCTGCTCTTATCTCTTCTTCTTGTGCTATAATTGGGTTATAGCTTTCATATTGGTTTCATAGTAGGGCTGAGTACATTGGATACTTTTTCTTCCATTCTTGAGATATTTTGCTAAGAAGAATATATTCCAGCTCCATCTATGTAAACATGAAAGAGGTAAAGTCTCCATCTTTTTTTAAGGCTGCATAATATTCCATGGTGTACATATACCACAGTTTATTAATCCATCCTTTCTGGCTCTTAACAGGAAAGAAAAAAAGCCAACCCCTGATCAAAGGAATAAAAATCATGTCAGGAGGATCTGGGCTTTTTCTGTTTCTCTGTTCTGCTTGCCTCGGTGATGGTCCCATCTCATGAGGCTCTTTCTTTACTGGTGGCAAAACACCTAGAACAGCCCCAGGTTTACATCTTGACACCTATAGAAGAGTCCCAGCTACTCAGGCGGCTGAGGCAAGAGAATCGCTTGACCCCAAGAGTTGGAGGTTGCTGTGAGCTGTGACGCCATGGCACTCTACCAAGGAGACAAAGTGAGACTCTGTCTCTAAAAAAAAGAAAGGAAATTATATAAAAGGCAAGTTAACAAAAAGGCCCACAGAAATGGTTAAAATGTCACTTTTTAAGTAGTTAAACCTTCCTCTGGTTAATGCAGAAATAGATGTTTTTCCCATTTATCAATCCACTTTATTTTATTTTATTTCAGATTAATATGAGGGTACAAACAATTAGGTTACGAGGTTTGTGTTTGTTAGGTAAAGTCCTTGTTGTAGTTGTGTCCCGTACCCAGCAGGTGTGCCCTATATCCTTACATTGTGCCCATTGGGAGCTACGCATTCATTTTATTCATTTTTTTTCAGACACAATCACACTTTGCCACCCTCGGTAGAGTGCTGTGGCGTCATAGGGCTCATAGATTATTTTGCATCAGTCTCCCAAGTAGCTGGGACGCAGCAACACCCAGCTACTTTTTTTTTTTTTTTTGTTAGAGACAAAGTCTCACTCTGGCACCAGCTGGTCTCTAACCTATGAGCTCAGGCAATCCCCCTGCCTCAGCCTCCCAGAGTGCTAGGATTACAGGTGTGAGCCACCATGCCCAGCTCTACACTTTCATTTTAAATCCAGATTTTACTCAAAGCAACAAAATACTTTCAAAAATGAAAAATAAAATAAATCAAGAATCTAGGTTGGCTCAGCGCCTGTGGCTCAACGGGCTAAGGCGCCAGCCACGTACACCTGAGCTGGCGGGTTTGAATCCAGCCCGGGGCCGCCAAACAACAATGACGGCCGCAACCAAAAAATAGCCGGGCGTTGTGGCGGGCGCATGTGGTCCCAGCTACTTGGGAGGCAGAGGCAAGAGACTCGCTTGAGCCCAGGAATTGGAGGTTGCTGTGAGCTGTGATGCCACTGCACTCTATCCAGGGTGACAGCTTGAGGCTCTGTCTCAAAAAAAAAAAAGAATCTAGGTTGAGGTTGGCGCCTGTGGCTCAGTGAGTAGGGCGCCGGCCCCATATACCGAAGGTGGCGGGTTCAAACCCGGCCTTGGCCGAACTGCAAAAACAAAACAAAACAAAACAAAACATAGAATCTAGGTTGAGTATTCCTTTTTTTTTTTTGGCAGTTTTTGGCCAGGGCTGGGTTTGAACCTGCCACCTCTGGCATATGGGGCCGGCACCCTACCTCTTTGAGCCACAGGCACCACCCCTTTTTTTTTTTTTTTTTTTTGTAGAGACAGAGTTTCACTTTATCGCCCATGGTAGAGTGCCATGGCGTCACACAGTCCCAGCTACTCGGGAGGCTGAGGCAAGTGAATCACCTAAGCCCAGGAGTTGAAGGGCGATAAAGTGAGATTCTGTCTCTAAAAAAAAATAATAAATAAATAAAGAGTTGGATAGTTAGCCCTTCCTGTGTTCGTGTTCCACATCTATAGATTCAGCCAACTAGATCAAAGTATCTATCTGTCTGTCTGTCTGTCTATCTATCTCTGCATGTGTATACATGTATGTATTTTTTGAAACAGGCTCTCACTATATCACCCAAGCTAGAGTTCAGTCATGGCTCTTTGCAGCTTCAAACTCCTGAACTCAAGCAACCCTCCTGCTCAGTACTCCCTCTCAAATAGCCAGAAGTACAGGCGTACATAACCTTGCCCCACTAATTGTGGATTTTTTGTTGTTCTTGCCCAGTCTAGAGTGCAATGGTGTGATCACAGCTTATTGCAATCTCAAGCTCTTGGGCTCAAGCAGTACTCCTGCCTCAGCCTTCTGAGTAGCTGGGACTTCAGGCTACTTTTCTATTTTTCTGTACAGGCAGCATCTCATTATGTTGCCCGGGCTGGCCTTGAAGCCTTTAACTGATGGCCTTATGTGATCCTCTTGTATCAGCCTTCCAAAGTGCTAGGAGTATAGACATGAGCCACTACACTTTGACCTCAACTAATTAAAAAAAAACACTTTTTTTTTATATAGTGGCTCAGTGGGTAGAGTGCCTGCTCCATCTACCAAGGGTGGTGGGTTTGAACCCACCTGGCCAAACTGCAATGAAAAAAATAGTCGGGTATTGTGGCAGATGCCTGTAGTCCCAGCTACTTGGGAGGCTGAGGCAAGAGAATCGCCTAAGCCCAAGAGCTGGAGTTGCTATGAGCTGTGATGCCACGGCACTCTACCGAGGGCAACAAAGTGAGACACTGTCTCTAAAAAATACATACATACTGGCGGCGTCTGTGGCTCAAAGGAGTAGGGCGCCGGCCCCATGTGCTGGAGGTGGCGGGTTCGAACCCAGTTCTGGCCAAAAAAAACCCCCACAAAAACAAACAAACAAACAAAAAAAAACATAAATAAATAAATAATTTTATATAGGCCGTGCGCAGTGGCTCACGCCTATAATCCTAGCACTCTTGGAGGCCAAAGCAGGTAGATTGCTTGAGCTCACGAGTTCAAGACCAGGCTGAGCAAAAAGTGAGATCCTGTCTCTACTAAAAATAGACAAAACTGAAGCAAGAGGATCGCTTGAGCCCTAGTTGGGAGTTGTTGTTAGGTATGAGGCCACAGCACTCTACCTAGGGTAACAGCTGGAGACTGTGTCTCCCAAAAAAAAATTTTTTTTATATAGATGGAGTCTTGCTATGTTGCTCCAGCTTCTGTAAAATAATTTTAAAAGGTTTATTCTGAGATGAATATGAATGACTGTAGTCTAGAGAGACACTAGAGGTCCTGAGAAAGTGTGCCCAGAACAGTTGAGTTACAGTTTGGTTTTATACATTTTACAGAGTCAGAAATTGTAGGTAAAATCCTTAATAATTACTTGGAAGGTATACATTAGTTCAGCCCCAAAGGGGCTCACATCGCATATCTCATTGCTTACAAGTCATGGTTGAGTTTGGTGCTTCTTTACTTGGCAATTAGTTTAAAGGATTAAGTTTTGTCTAAAAATTTGGAGTCAGTAGGAAGAAATACTTAAGCTAAGATGATGGGGTCTGTTACCCGTCAGAAGAAACCATGCTTGCAAAAAAAAAAAAAAAAAAAGTTTGTTTACCTAGATATTGTGGATTGTAGGACATAACTTAACCCTTGGCTTTCATGGCCTTAGGTCTTATTTATAATTAGATTTCTTATTGCCATAAAGAGTCTTATTTTGTCAGTCTTATGATTGAAATTAACATTGGCCAATTGTTGTGTCTAACTCTGAAGGGAAAGGATATAATGAGGCGTGTCTGACTTCCTTCTTGTCATGGACAGGAACTCAGTTTTAGGGCCAAGAGGGGATCTGTTCAGTCAGTTGAGGGGCTTAGAATTTTATTTTAGTTTACAAGATGAAATATGATGGTGACTTGGATCGAGGTGGCAGTAGCAGTCATGGAGAGAAGTGAAGTGATGGGATTTTGCTGTTTTAAAGACAAAGCCAACAGCCTCCCAAAGTGCTGAGATTACAGGTGTGAGCCACATCGCCCCACAACCTGTATACTATTCTTAGCACTCTTTTCTGTTTTAGCACTTGTCATTATACCTTTTTTTTTCTTTTTGAGACAGAGCCTCAAGCTGTCACCCTGGGTAGAGTGCCATGGCATCACAGCTCACTGCAACCTCCAACTTCTGGGCTCAAGCGATTCTCCTGCCTTCGCCTCCCAAGTAGCTGGGACTACAGGCGCTCGCCACAATGCCTGGCCATTTTTTGGTTGCAGCCGTCATTGTTGTTTGGTGGGCCCGGGCTGGATTCCAACCCGTCAGCTGAGGTGTATGTGGCTGGTGCCTTAGCCGCTTGAGCCACAGGCACCGAGCCCTTTTTTTTTTTCTTTTGAGACAGAGTCTCACTTTGTGGCCCTCGGTAGAGTGCTGTAGCATCATAGCTCACAGCAATCTCAAACTCTTGGGCTTAAGTGATTCTCTCGCTTCAGCCTCCCAAGTCACTGGGACTACAAGTGCCCGCCATAACGTCAGCTATTTTGTTGCTGCTGTTGTTGTAGTTATCATTGTTTGGCAGGTTCGGGCTGGGTTGGATGCTGCCAGCCCTGGTGCATTTGGCTGGCACCCTAGCTGCTGAGCTATAGGCACCAAGCCTTGTCATTATACCTTCATACAAGTTTGGTTTTTTTTTTTAATATTTATTTATTTATTTATTTATTTATTTTTGAGACAGAGTCTCACTTTGTCACCCTCGGTTAGAGTGCTGTGGCATCACAGATCACAGCAACCTCCAACTTCTGAGCTTAGGCGATTCTCTTGCCTCAGCCTCCCAAGTAGCTGGGACTATAGGCGCCTGCCACAATGCCCAATTATTTTTTTGTTGCAGTTTGGCCAGGGCTGGGTTCGAACCTGCCACCCTTGGTATATGGGGCCTACCCGCACCCTACCCACTGAGCAACAGGTGCTGCCCACATACAAGTTTTTGTTTTTGTTTTTTTTAGAGACAGAGTCTCACTTTTGTAGCCCTCGGTAGAGTGCTGTGGCATCACAGCTCACAGCAATCTCAAGCTCTTGGGCTTAGGCGATTCTCTTGCCTCAGACTCCTGAGTAGCTGGGACTACAGGCACCCACCAAATGCCCAGCTATTTTTTGTTGTAGCTTGGCCGGGGCCGCTTTCGAACCTGCCACCCTTGGTATATGGGGCCGGCGCCCTCCTCACTGAGACACAGGCACCGCCTAATACAAGTTTTTGTTTAATGTCTGATACCCTCCTCTAGCTTGGAAACTACATGAAAGCAAAAATCAAATCTGTTGCCAGGGGCGGTAGCTCACGCCTATAATCTCAGCACTCCGGGAGGCCGAGGCAGGCAGATTGCTTGAGCTCAGGAGTTCCAGACCAAGAACAAGAGCAAGAGCAAGAACCCATTTCAAAAAAAAGTAGCTGGATGTTGTAGAAGGCACTTGTAGTCCCAGCTCCTTGGGAGGCCTTGGCAAGAGGATCTTTTGAGCCCAAGAGGTTGAGGTTGCTGTGAGCTATGATGCCACGGTACTCTACCCAGGGCAATTGAGTAAGACTCTGTCTCAAAAAAATTTAAAAAAAAAGGGTGGCACCTGTGGCTCAGAGGAGTAGGGCGCCAGCCCCATAAGCCAGAGGTGGCGGGTTCAAACCCAGCCCTGGCCAAAAACTGCAAAAAAAAAAGACTCAAGTCTGTCTGGCATACAGTGGAAGGACTGATTTGTTGAAAATGCCCAATGAGGAAACAAATAATTTTCTAGAAAGCTAACTACTAATATAGTTTTAAATGATACCTTGAAACCTATTATCTTGTGTCTTAAGGACTAAATTTTCCAAGAAGAAAGTGTTTTGCATGTAAAAATGGCATCTATCTGGTCATTATTTTAGTTGACTCACCTTACATAAGGATTGTTATTTAGTTGTTGGTAACACACGCTCTTTTCCTCTTCAGAATGGAGATTTCCTCTCATCAGTCTCACCTCCTGCAACAACTGAATGAACAGCGCAGGCAAGATGTATTTTGTGACTGCAGTATTCTAGTCGAGGGGAAGGTCTTCAAAGCACATCGAAATGTATTATTTGCTAGTAGTGGCTACTTTAAAATGCTGCTTTCTCAGAATTCAAAGGAGACAAGTCAACCAACCACAGCTACATTTCAAGCTTTCTCCCCTGACACTTTTACAGTTATCCTGGACTTTGTCTATTCTGGCAAACTATCTCTTACCGGTCAGAACGTCATAGAGGTGATGTCGGCTGCTAGCTTCCTTCAGATGACTGATGTCATTAGTGTATGTAAGACTTTTATTAAATCTTCATTAGATATTAGCGAGAAAGAAAAAGATCGCTATTTCAGTCTCTCAGATAAAGATGCCAACTCTAATGGTATAGACCGTTCCTCTTTTTATAGTGGTAGCTGGCAAGAAGAAGGCGGTTCTCCACATTCTCACCTAAGCCCAGAGCAGGGAACAGGTATAATAAGTGGAAAGTCTTGGAGTAAGTATAATTATCATTCCTCCCAAAGGAATACTGAGCAACCTTTGGCCAAGCATGAACAAAGGAAAGATTCCATTAAAAAGACCAAACATTTGAGATTGTCACAGCCTTCTGACATTGCTCATTATAAATCAAGCAAACGAGAAGCCCGGACATCTGATTCTTCCAGCCATGTTTCCCAATCTGAAGAACAAACACAAATTGATGCTGAAATGGACTCTACTTCTGTTGGCTATCAATATGGTCAAGGATCTGATGTCACATCCAGAAGTTTTCCAGGTATCCCAAAAGAGCATAAGTTCCCATTAAGTGTGGTGGTGTGCATCTGAACTCCCAGCTGATTGGGAGGCAGAGAATTTGGGCTGGATTGTGCTATGCCAATTAGTTGTCTGCATTAAATTCATCAGTATGGTGACCTCCCAGGAGCAGAGGAACACTAGGTTGGCAAGGAGGGGTGAACTGGCCCAGGGTTATAATGGAGGTCAAAACTTCCCTGCTGATCCAGCCTGGGCAACATGCAAGATCCTCTCTCTCTCTAAAAAAGCATTAAATTAAAAAAATTTAAAAAGATGATAAGTTCCCTCAACCAGGTTCCAAACTCTTTTTTTTTTTTTTTGAGACAGAGCCTCAAGCTATCACCCTGGATAGAGTGCTGTGGCATCACAGCTCACAGCACCCTCTAATTCCTGGGCTCAAGCGAGTCTCTTGCCTCTGCTTCCCAAGTAGCTGGGACTATAGGCACCCGCCACAACGCCCAGCCATTTTTTGGTTGCAGCCGTCATTGTTGTTTGGCACGTCCGGGCTGGATTCGAACCTGCCAGCTCAGGTGTACGTGGCTGGCGCCTTAGCCAGTTGAGCCACAGGCGCCGAGCCCCAAACTCTTAATATAAATCAATCCTATGTCAACATGCCCCTAATTTCAGGTGTTACAGGCAGTTGAGACAAGTGACTTTTTAAAATCCTATTTTTTTTTTTTTGAGACAGAGCCTCAAGCTGTCACCGTGGATAGAGTGCTGTGGCATCACAGCTCACAGCAACCTCCAATCCCTGGGCTCAAGCGAGTCTCTTGCCTCCACCTCCCAAGTAGCTGGGACTACAGGCGCCCGCCACAATGCCCGGCCATTTTTTGGTTGCAGCCATCGTTGTTTGGCGGGCCTGGGCTGGATTCGAACCTGCCAGCTCAGGTGTACATGGCTGGCGCCTTAGCCCGTTGAGCCACAGGCGCCGAGCCTAAAATCCTATTTTTATAATGAAATTTATTACAGCCAGGAGCAGTGACTCACACCTATAATCCTAGCTCTCTGGGAGGTCAAGGCAGGTGGATTGGTTGAGCTCAGGAGTTTGAAACCAACCTGAGCCACAGCGAAACCCCACCTGTACTAAAAATAGAAAAACTAGTCAAGTGTGGTGGTACATACCTGTAGTCCCAGCTACTGGGGAGGCCAAGGCAAGAGGATTGCTCAGCCCAGATGAGGTTGCTGTGAGGTATACACCCCAGCACTGTACCCAGGGTGACAAAGTGAGACTCTGTCTCAAAGAGAAAAAAAAATATTTCGTAAAACATGAATTTAAAATTTTAAATTAAAAATAATACTGGGTAATTTAGACAGTCAAAATAATAAAGCACTGAGCATCAAAATCCATGATATTGGCTCAGCGCCCATAGCACAGTGG
Source organism: Perodicticus potto (assembly GCA_963574655.1). Classification (NCBI taxonomy): domain Eukaryota; kingdom Metazoa; phylum Chordata; class Mammalia; order Primates; family Lorisidae; genus Perodicticus; species Perodicticus potto. The sequence continues at coordinate 6,003 of CAUYRH010145879.1, read as the reverse complement.
TTGTAATGCCAGCCACATACACCAGAGCTGGTGGATTCGAACCCAGACCAGGCCAGCTAAACAACAATGACAACTGCAACCAAAAATAGCCAGGCATTGTGCTGGGCACCTGTAGTCCCAGCTACTTGGGAGGCTGAAACAAGAGAATCGCTTAAGCCCAAGAGTTTGAGGTTGCTGTAAGCTGTGACAGCACAGCCCTCTACAGAGGGCAGCATAGTGAGACTATGTCTCAAAAAAAAAAATCCATGATATTCCAAACTTGTGTCTCTGGGTAACTAGATTATTATTAAATGTTTAAAGCTCTTTTCTAAATAGTTCAAGCCCTAAGACACATATTTTCACATTTTTTTTTGTTTAAGTGACAGTCTCACTTTCTTGCCCCCGGTAGAGTACCGTGGTATCATAGCTCATAGCAAACTCAAATTCTTAGGCTCAAGTGATCCTTTTGTCTCAGCATCCCAAGTAGCTAGGACTACAGGCACCTGCCACAACACCCAGCTGTTTTTCAGAGATGGGGTCTTGCTCTTACTCAAGCTGGTCTTCATCTTGTGAGCTCAAGCAATCCACCCACCTTAGCCTCCCAGAGTGCTGGGATTATAGGTGTGAGCCACCACACCCAGCTCCATATTTTTACTTCTTTTTTTTGTTGTTGGAGACAGAGTCTCACTCTGTCACCCTCAGTGGAGTGCCATGGTGTCACAGCTCACAGCAACCTCAAAGTCTTGGGCTTAAGCGATTCTCTTGCTTCAGCCTCCCAAGTAGTTGGGACTCCAGGCACCCACCACAACACCCAGCTATTTTTTTGTTGTAGTTGTCATTGTTATTTAGCTGGCCAGGGCCAGGTTCGAACCCGCCGGCCTTCATGTATGTGGCTGGCGCCCTAACTGCTAAGCTATAGGTGCCAAACCAGACAATCTAGTCTTAATAAAATCTCTTTCTTCTCCATTTTTCCTACATTTCCAAGATTACACTTCCCAACTCCTTTTGAATTCTTTCTGTTATTAAAACTGTTATGATAAGCCGGGCGTTGTGGCGGGCACCTGTAGTCCCAGCTACTTGGGAGGCTGAGGCAAGAGAATCGCCTAAGCCTAGGAGTTGGAGGTTGCTGTGAGCAGTGTGACGCCACAGCACTCTACCGAGGGCGATAAAGTAAAACTCTGTCTCTACAAAAAAAAAAAAAAAAACAGTTATAAACTTTCCAGTGACTTCATCATACGGTCTCTTGACAGATGATCTGCCAAGGATGCGATTCAAATGCCCATACTGCACACATGTGGTGAAGCGGAAGGCAGATCTAAAGCGCCACCTCCGTTGTCATACAGGAGAAAGGCCTTATCCATGTCAAGCTTGTGGAAAAAGATTTAGCAGACTAGACCATCTGAGTAGCCATTTCCGAACAGTATGTATATGATTTTTCATCCTTTTACTTCCTACGAAATAGGTGCATTTATCTTCTTTAGGATAATCTAATTTACTGAAAGTTCTTTTCACACAACTCTACCATTTAAAAAATTCTTCCAACTTAATGTTTTTATTTTGTACGTAGTACGTAATTTCACACACATTTTTTTTTTATTCTTCTTTGAGACCTAGAAATAGGGGATATTCTTATGATGCTAAATAATTTTATATTTTGATTTTAATTCACTTTAAAATCTAGAAGGTTTTTCTATATTAGTCTGTTCAGAGTCAGATATAATATGAACTGTATAAATGTTGTTTTTTTTTATTTTTTGAGACAGAGCCTCAAGCTGTCACCCTGGATAGAGTACTGTGGCATCATAACTCACAGCAACCTCCAATTCCTGGGCTCAAGCGAGTCTCTTGCCTCCACCTCCCAAGTAGCTGGGACTACAGGCGCCCGCCACAACGCCCAGCCAAATTTTTGTTGCAGCCGTCGTTGTTTGGCAGACCTGGGCTGGATTCGAACCCGCCAGCTCAGGTGTACGTGGCTGGCACCTTAGCCTGTTGAGCCACAGGCGCTGAGCCTAAACTGTATAAATGTTTTAAGTGTCTAGATGAGAATCATCAATTCAGATACTACACATGTGCTAGTGATTATTGAACCCTTGTCTGGTAGGCTCTCGGTCTAGTTGCTGTTGGCCCAACCTCTCTCCACTTTCTAGTCTCTTTGTCTTCCCTTTCTAGTCTCTCTCCAGTTTCTCTACAATTTCCTCAAGGAAAGGAGCAAGGCGGGGAATAGTTTTCTCTGTCAGCAGTCAGTAAAGCTTCAGGGAATTCCTGTTCCATATCCCTGTAGTTTAATAAGACAATGAGATCGGAATTACTCTGTTATTCTTTTTGTAGCAAACATTTCTTTCCAAGGCTGGGTGTGGTGGCTCATGACTATAATCTTAGTATTCTGGAAGGCCTAGTAGGGTGGATTACTTGAGTTTAGGAGTTCAAGACCACCCTGAGCAAGAATGAGACCCCACCTTTACTAAATATAGAAAAACTAGCCGGGCATTGTGGTAGGCACCTGTAGTCCCAGTTACTCAGGAAGCTGAGCCAAGAGGATCACTTGAACCCAGGAGTTTCAGGTTGCTGTGAGCTAGGATGCTATGGCACTCTACCCAGGGCAACAGAGTGAGACTCTGTCTCAAATTAAAAAAAAAAAAATTTCTATTCCATTTATAAGAACTTTAATCTTAAAAGACAATATTTCACTTAAGGCAGTTTCTTCATGCATTGCTTTCTGGTTATTTAATCAACAGATATATATTGACAACTGCAACTTGAACTTTACCTTAGAAATAAAAACAACATAACCTAAATATTTCTACCTTCATATTAATCTGAAATAAAACAAGCAAACAAGGCCAGGTAAAATGGCTCATGCCTATAATCCCAGCACTATGGGAAGCAGAGGCTGGTGGATCACTTGAGCTTACAAGTTCGAGACCATCCTGAGCCACAGTGAGACCTCGATCTCTAAAAATAGCCTGGTGTGGCAGGCGCCTATAGTCCCAGCTACTCAGGAGGCTGAGGCAAGAGAATTGCTTACTCTCAAGAGTTTGAGGTTGCTGTGAGCTGGGACACCATGGCACTCTACCGAGGACAACAAAGCGAGACTCTTTCTCAAGAAAAAGAACCTAAAACTATCAGTCGTAGAGTGGTACTTATGGAGAAGTAAATAAGGGGCACTGATTAACTTTTTTTTTTTTAATTATTTTTTATTAAGTCACTGATTAACTTTTTTAATAAGCAAGTGAGGAGTAGGAGACAAACAGATATTTTCTTTTCTTTTTTTTTTTTTTGAGACAGAGCCTCAAGCTGTCACCCTGGGTAGAGTGCTGTGGCATCACAGCTCACAGCAACCTCTAATTCCTGGGCTTAAGCGAGTCTCTTGCTTCCGCCTCCCAAGTAGCTGGGACTACAGGCACCCGCCACAACGCCCAGCCATGTTTTGATTGTAGCCGTCATTGTTGTTTGGCGGGGCCTGGGCTGGATTCGAACCCGCCAGCTCAGGTGTACGTGGCTGGCGCCTTAGCCCGTTGAGCCACAGGCGCTGAGCCGACAAACAGATATTTTTAAAGAGTGAAGAAGACTTGAAGGTAGGGAGCCTCTGATCATTTTTTTTTTTTATATTCTCTTGCTTCAGCCTCCTGAGTAGCTGAGACTACAGGCGCCCGCCACAACGCCTGGCTATTTGTTTTTGTTTTTGTTTTTGTTTTTGCAGTTTAGCCGAGGCTGGGTTTGAACCTGCCACATTCAGCATATGGGGCCGGCATCCTACTCGCTGAGCCACAGGCGCCGCCACATGTTTTTTTTTCCTTTTTTTTTTTTTTGAGACAGAGCCTCAAGCTGTCACCCTGGATAGAGTGTTGTGGCATCACAGCTCACAGCAACCTCCAATTCCTGGGCTCAAGCGAGTCTCCTGCCTCCACCTCCCAAGTAGCTGGGACCACAGGCGCCCGCCACAACGCCCGGCCATATTTTGGTTGCAGCCGTCATTGTTGTTTGGCGGGCCCAGGCTGGATTCGAACCCGCCAGCTCAGGTGTACGTGGCCGGCGCCTTAGCCCCTTGAGCCACAGGTGCTTAGCCGACAAACAGATATTTTCAAAGAGTGAAGAAGACTTGAAGGTAGGGAGCCTCTGATCATTTTTTTTTTTTTATATTCTCTTGCTTCAGCCTCCCGAGTAGCTGAGACTACAGGCACCCGCCACAACGCCTGGCTATTTGTTTTTGTTTTTGCAGTTTAGCCGAGGCTGGGTTTGAACCTGCCACATTCAGCATATGAGGCCGGCATCCTACTCGCTGAGCCACAGGCGCCGCCACATTTTTTTTTTTTCCTTTTTTTAAGAGACAGAGTCTCACTTTGTCACTCTCAGTAGAGTGCTGTGGCATCACAGCTCACAGCAACCTCCAACTCTTCAGCTTAGGCGGTTCTCTTGCCTCCACCTCTCAAGTAGCTGGGACTACAGGCACCCACCACAATGCCTGGCTATTTTTTGGTTGCAGCCATCATTGTTGTTTGGAGGTCCTGGGCTGGTCCACTAGGCTCAGGTGGAAGTGGCTGGTGCCTTAGCTGCTTGAGCAACAGGCACCAAGCCCCGGCTATTTTTTTGTTGTAGTTTGGCCACGGCCAGGTTCGAACTTGCCACCCTTTGCATATGGGACTGGGTGCCTTCTCACTGAGCACAAGTGACACCTGATTTTTTTTTTGAGACAGAGTCTCACTTGGTCACCCTTGGTGAACTGTGAGCACTGTGGTGTCTTAGCTCACAGCAAACTCAAACTCTTGGGTTCAAGTGATCCTCTTACCTCAGCCTCCCAAGTAGCTGGGACTACAGACGTCCACTACAAAGCCTGGCTATTTTTTACAGATGGAGTCTCACTCTGGCTGAGGCTGGTCTCAAACTTGTGAGCTCAGGCGATCCCTCCTCTGCCCCCGGCCCCCCCCCCCCACAGCCACCCCAGTTGTGGGGTTATAGGCATGAGCCACCATGCCCAGCGGTCCTCTGATCATTAGGCATTGTGGTGGCAAAGTTGTTAAGGTCCTGAAGGACGTTTACATTATAGGTGTTTTTGAAGCTTTTGAGAGACATTATTAAGTTAGTATTGAAGCCCAGCCATGTTACAGAAGAGAAGGAGGCCCTTATAGACTGGATATTGACATGTGGTTAAGGGTATTGAGGTTTTAGAGAAGGTGGGGTAAGGACAAGGACTCTCAGGGCAGGCCAGAGACGACAGGGTATCCTTAAGTTTAGTGTAACTGGGCTTGACGCCTGTGGCTCAAGGGGCTAAGGTGCCAGCCATGTACACCTGAGCTGGCGGGTTCGAATCCAGCCCAGGCCCACCAAACAACAATGACGGCTGCAACCAAAAAATAGCGGGGCGTTGTGGCGGGCGCCTGTAGTCCCAGCTACTTGGGAGGCAGAGGCGGGAGAATCACGTGACCCAGGAGTTGGAGGGTGCGGTGAGCTGTGATGCCATGGCACTCTACCCAGGGCAACAGCTTGAGGCTCTGTCTCAAAAAAAAAAAAAATTTAGGTAACTGCCCTAAGAGGTGAGGGGACAACTTTTATCCAGACATCCTTAGAGTTAGAGAAAGTCAGGGAGTGAGACCCAGGCCCCAGTCAAGAGGGAGTTCTGGCTTCTGTCAAGGGATTTCATCATTCTGCAATCCCTGACAGCTATCAACATAGAGGAAAAAGGGTTTGGAGGGTTTTGAAGGAAAACGGATGAAGCTTGGAATAGGGCCTGTTTGAGTTTTATAAAGGATTAAGATGTTTGGAATTATTGTTGTGGGAAGATACTCTTTTCTTACCTCAGATATCAAAATACTATTGGATTAAGAGATGTGTGAAATTATTAATTATATAATATTAATAATAAAAACATAGCCATTTTTAGAAAAATGTAATGTTTAATATTTCTCTGATGTCAATTTATCACCAACACTTATGATCTTTATCTAAGAATTACATGTTAATTTGGGTTTAATGCATGGCTTTGAGACATCTTAAAAGTTTATGAATTGGTACCTCAAATATGAAACT
>CAUYRH010145877.1:0-29704 GCA_963574655.1 Perodicticus potto | reverse complement strand
ACCCGCCACAACGCCCGGCCATTTTTTTTTTTTTTTGGTTGCAGCCGTCATTGTTGTTTGGCGGGCCGGGCTGGATTCGAACCCGCCAGCTTAGGTGTACGTGGCTGGCGCCTTAGCCCGCTGAGCCACAGGCGCCGAGCCGACTCAGAGGAAGTTAAGCAGGCCTCACTGGGAGTGCATCCTGCTTAGGCCAGTAGGAATGCCTGCCCTAATCCTTCCCCATAGGCTTCCAGAACAAGCTCCTTATGAACCCCAGTGCCAAAAACACCTTACCCTACCCCTGTCCCAGGTTATATCCAGGTTGCTGTTCTGTTGCCTGTCTCAGGGAGAGCCAGTGGCTTTCAGCCACATCCCTTGCCTGTCATACAAAACTTTTTCTCCCATTATCTTATAAAGAGAAGTTTTCAGACAGTATTTTGTAGCCTTCAGAGAGCCACTTTATACTGCCACCTTCTGTGACCTATTCAGCAGTGAGTTTCATCCCCTGTGTTGCCTCCCAACCTCCCCAGTCTTGCCTACTGAGACTGCTCTCTCAGCGTTTAGTTAAACTTTGGGCTAGTTTGCTTCCTTGTCACCAGATATCTCCTCCCATACCCCCCACCTGACTTCTTATCAAACACAATTTATTTAAATGTGTAGCCTGGGAATTAGAGATTGAAGTTCCTGCTGGTTGCCTGGTTTTTAGAATTCTAACTCTTAAAGTGATCTTTTCAGTGATGAGGAAAAGAATAAAGAGACACATAAGCTCAGTTACTGCCCCCCTCAAATAGTTCTTAGTAACATTAAGTACACAAAGATTGGAGCCTACCATTCACTGTAGGGCCTTGCAAGTTACTTAACCTCCCTGTGCCTGCTTTCTTTGCTCATCTGTGAAACAGCAGTAATTCATGCCACTTGTCACGTCTTCTTCACCGGCATATGAAAATTCATTGAGAAGATGGCATGGGTTTTTCAGTACCATGCCCAGCACGTGGTAACACAGACAACCACCACCAAATGTTACCTATTCCAGGTGGTGATGCTGTGCACCTCTTTGGGGAGAAAGACTCCCTTGATAGAGGCTGTGGGTTAAGTTCTGGGCATCCTCAGATTGACTGTGGTAGCCTTGATGCTTGTGAAGCTTTGGGGAGTACTAGACCCATTTTGCTGGCCTAGGAGAATCAGAGGAGTCCCAAATGTTTCTTCAACTGTGCATGATTCAGAAAACCATCTGACCCTGAAAATGCTGTTTCTCTCTCAGCACATTTGCAGGTCGGCCACACTGGCTGGATGGGGAGAGCTGTATGGACGCTCTGGCTACAACTATTTTTTCTCAGGTGAATGTTGAGCAGCATGCTCTAATAACAGGAACCCAGTCATAGAGAATAGCCGGCCATGGCCACAGTGGTATAGGGTAGGGGATCCGAGTGAGCTGGGTGGAGACTGGGTGCCTTCCATTCATTGGGAGCCAGGAGACAAGTAGGAGTTCACCTTCAGGATAAAGACAACTACCAGGCCTGTGGGGCATATGGTGTCCCTGGGAGTGGAGCCAGGTTGGCCCAGCCCACCCTTGGTGCTACAGGGAAGGAGGCTGGGCAGGAAGTCCCTGTGCAGAGCCCCGTGCCACCAATCTCAGTGCTGACAGACTGGTTTCTCTGGCAGGGGGTGCAGATGATGCCTGGGCAGAGGTGGAAGACATCACGGAGGAGGACTGTGCTCTTCGGTCAGTGCTGGGTCACTGTGGTTAGGGACTTGTTTTGGGGGTGGGGTGTCTAGCCAGCAGTGGCCATGTTCATACTGACTGTAGATTTGTCACGGGTCCTAGTGAGTGGATTGGCTCCTGTCCTCCCATCTGCCACATCCACGCCACTGAAATAAAGCTGTTGAAGTCCATCCAGTAGCCTCATCCTAAATACCTAAGTGACTGTCTCCATCCTGGCTGTGCCTCAGGATCTCAGAGAGACAGTCCCACTCCTGGGGTTCCTGTAGTATAGGTCCAAGCTAGGGCCCATACACGTATACCTGTTTTAAAGCCCCACAGAGTTTTCAGTATGCAGTAAGGATGCCAATTACCAACCTGCCAAATCTTACACAGCGTGGCTGGTACTGAGGTACAGGGTAAGGACTGCAGTCCCTATCTAGGAGACATGTCCTCTAACCTGGAAGGCACACCTGGAGACAAGAGGTGCCACAGCTGCATGATTGGTGCCATAAGGAGGGCTTGGTACAGAGGAGTAGTTTGAGCCCCTGTAAAGGGAGCAAATGAGCTGGTTCGCACTCTTCCTATCCCCTTTGCAAATGTTTTTAGAAAACAGTACTGCAGGATATTAGATAAGCTCCTTTGCATGGTATGAACCACATGGAAAGTCTTTAACCGGTGTCAAGTATTTCTGGAATGTACACAAGCACCCTAGTAAGATGAGCTTCTCAAATCATGGCTTGGCACATGGAGGGATGTCTGGCTATGCCTGAGTTCTGCCTGTTAGCTCTGAAAGCAGCGGCTCTGGCTTGTGCTCAAGAATGTTTGGCTCTTCCCCCAAGATCAGGCAACCTAGACCTCAGCCAGGTTATCTTCTGCAGCATACACTGTTCTTGGTGAGGAGACTGCTGGGGCAACAAAGCAGTGGGCTTTTTTTTTTTTGTAGAGACAGAGTCTCACTTTACTGCCCTCAGTAGAGTGCTGTGGCGTCACACAGCTCACAGCAACCTCTAACTCCTGGGCTTAGGTGATTCCCTTGCCTCCGCCTCCCGAGCAGCTGGGACTACAGGCGCCCACCACAACGCCCAGCTTTTTTTCTTGTTGTTGTTGCAGTTTGACCAGGGTCAGGTTTGAACCCACCACACTCGGTATATGGGGCCAGTGCCCTGCCCACTTAGCCACAGGTGCCTCCCTTTTTTTTTTTTTTTTCGTAAGTAGTGGTTACTTCCTACTTCTGTCTGTATCTGCATGGCTGATCAAGAGGCAGCCTAAGGATTAGAAAAAATTTATCCTTCTCCATGTGCTTCACTGGCCTGTTAGGTAGAGGGAATTCACCTGCTAGTATTTCACAATCAGTTGATGAAATCTTTCTAAAAGTTCTTATCTCTACAACAGTTTCAATCTGTTACATTATCAGTAAATCATGTGGCTAAAAATAGTCATAAATGGAGGAAGAGGACGGAGTGGGGGAGATTAACTCTAATGGAAGTTCAAAGATTCTATCAGCCACCAGTTTGCTGCCTTTTAGAACTCTGAGATTATCTTGAGTTTTCTGGCTTAATGTCAAGCAGTGCTTTCCCATTTCGAGCTGGTGACTGTTCTTTGAAATACATCCCAGAGATTGGGGTAATCTCTTAGAAAGTCACCTTCCCTGCACTCTTTCTGGAATCATTCGGCTTGTGTATATCCCCCAACTACCTCGCACCCCCACCCCCAGCTTCAGTAGGAGAGAAGCCCAAGTTTTTACTGGTGACATCCATACTTCCCTAAATGAGCTCACTGCTGCCAAACTCCTCTCAGCAAACATGCTGTGTAACTTCTCCTTCTGGCTTTTTATTTCAGAAGTGGTGACACACATCTTTTTGATAAGGTCAGAGGTTATGATATCAGGCTGCTTCGGTACCTTTCGGTCAAATACATCTGTGACCTGATGGTGGAAAACAAGAAGGTGAAGTTTGGCATGAAGTAAGTACAGGGCACCCACCACGAAATGGGCTGGGGTAGTGGGCTGGCCTCCTGCCAAGGGCTTTTTGTACTTCCTCTTGCTGTATCTTTAGACAGCCCTGCAGGGCAGGTACTGGTTTCCCTGTTGTACAAAACTGAAGCACAGAGAGATGAAGGAACCTGCTGAAGGTTGTATGCTAAGTGACTGAGGAGCCACAAGTCTCTAACTAGTGCTCTACTGCCTCCTTCTATTCAACATCCACTTTTTTTTTTTCTCCAAGTTTTATGCCATCTCTGGTAGATTAGAATCTCTCTCTCTTTTTTTTTTTTTTTTTGAGACAGAGTGTGTTGCCTTCAGTAGAGTGCCATAGCATCATAGCTCACAGCAACCTCCAACTCTTAGGCTTAAGCGATTCTCTTGCCTCAGCCTCCCAAATAGCTGGGAATATAGGTGCCCACCACAATGCCTAGCTATTTTTTTGTTGCAGTAGTTTAGCTGGCCTGGGCTGGGTTCGAGCCCGCCACCCTCGGTGTACGTGGCTAACGCCGTAACCACTCTGTAGACACCAAGCCATAGAATCTCTTTTAAAATGGAACAAAAAAATCAAATTTTATTTCAGTGACTGCTATTACATAAACATATACATATGGACCAAATTTTCATATAATAAGGCAAACCTTTAAAAAATGGGACCTGAGTTAGAGTAGTGAAATTAATTATAAGAGCTTTTTCCAAAATTTTGTTTCTTATTGTTTAATGTCTTTTTATTATTCTAGAAGTCAGAGTGTAGCTATTTGCAGATACCTGAATGTTCCCTTACACCTTTCTCACTTTAACTGTCAGAATAGTCCCAGTGTTTCTTCCCAGATGTTGATTGTCACTGTATTTTTTTGAGGCAGTCTTACTCTATTGCCCAAGCTAGAGTGCCATGGCATCATAGCTCAGAGCAACCTCAATTCTTAGGTTGCATGCCACAATACCTGGCTGGTTTTTTTCTATTTTTAATAGAGATGAGGTCTCACTCTTACTCAGGCTGGTCTCAAATTTCTGAGTTCAAGTAATACACCCTCCTGAGTCTCCCAGAGTGGTAGAATTACAGGTGTGAGCCTGTAAGGTGCCCGGCCTGTCACCTTAATTTAGAAGTGGCCTTGATGACTATAAGAGAAATCGGTAGAGCAGAGAGTTCCCCTAAAGGATCGTGTTATTTAGCTCTTGTCTCACTCCACTCCCGGAGCAGAGTGCCTGCACTGTGCACTTTGGAAGGTGGAAGGTGGTTCTGCGCCTTCTCGTTCCAGTTGACACTAGCTGCCATATTACAGGGAGGATGACCTCTCTTGTTTAATACATTGGAGTGGGAGACAGAGAAGTTTTTGTTCATAATTGCTCAAAGTAGTTACTGTTAAAGGGAATCACTTTTGAGAAAATAGTTTTTTAGCAGAAGGGTCATTTTAAGTTACAGTAGTGATTTGGGGAATGGGGTGTGTGTGTTGTGATACAGTAACACCTTGTGTCCCTATCTTACAGTGTAACCTCCTCTGAGAAGGTGGATAAAGCCCAGCGCTATGCGGACTTCACTCTCCTTTCCATCCCATATCCAGGTAGGGAGCTCTTTTCTAGTCAGGTGACAGGCTTGCTAGACCTAGAGGGATTCGGAGGCCATGAGCAAGTCCTTTCTACTTAAGCACATTGGTGTCCTGAAAGCTTTCCAGGAGGCACTGTGGGGCAGAGTCCTGGAAGGGGCTTTCCCTCATGGGGCCAGGGAATAGAGTCCTGGCACTGGTACTCACTAGCCACAGCCTGAGTTAGTTGCTTCAACTCTCCATGCTTCCAGTGTCCTCAGGTGACGGTGTTCAGGATTTTGTGGTGAAGGTTGGATCAAATATACCACAATGCTGTGTGCGCGAAAGTACTACTAATTGTAAAATTACATTATTAGTACCGCATCGGCAACTGCACTTACTGCTCTTGCCTGAGTAGATGTTTGTCAATCTTGGTGATGTCAATCTTGGTGTCGTGTTACTTGTGGAAACCACCCCTGGCGTGGCTGTTCTGGTTATAGAAGGAACACGTAATTGCCCTGTCCCCAGTAACTGGATGGTGGCCACACCGTGTTGTAAAGCACTTTGATGTCCACAAAACAGCATTTGTCTCTGACAAAATTGTGTGCCTCCTATGGCCAGGGCTGTGTTCTCTGCAGTGGATCCCCTGAGCAGCGCTTCTCAACCTGTGGGTCACTAAAGAGTATCAATCTAGTTTGTAACATTCAAGCTTTCTGGCAATACCTGCCTATTCAACAAGAGAGGCTACGAAGCCCTACCATCATCGCAAGACTTGGTAACAGACAACAGGGGAAATGCACTTTCTCCTTGGAATGTCTCTTCTCTTTCTCAGCACCAGCATCTACCTTCAATCTTGTGTTGTGCCTCATCTCAGTCTTAGAGTCACATAGGCAACCGCAATGGTAGGCAGGCTCATCTGAGCTCATCTGTTGCCTTGCAATGGGAGTGTCCTCAGTTGATGCCAGCCGGTGGTTGTCAAACTCCAACCCCTAATAACCTGGCACTTTGACAGGGGTTTTCACCTGAGTCTCTATTTTTTTCTTTTTTCTTCACTTTATCACCCTCGGTTAAGTACTATGGCTACACACAGCTCACAGCAACCTCCCAACTCCTGGGCTTAGCCGATTCTCCTGCCTCAGGCTCCCAAGTAGCTGAGACTACAGGCTTCCACCATAATGCCTAGCTATTTTTTGTTGCAGTTTGGCCAGGGCCAGGTTTGAACCCGCCACCCTTAGTATATGGGGCCAGCACCCTATCTACTGAGCCACAGGCACTGCCGTCTCTCTCTCTCTTTTTTTTTTTTTTTTTTTTTTTTTTGAGACAGAGCCTCAAGCTGTCACCCTGGAGAGAGTGCTGTGGCATCACAGCTAACAGCAACTTCTAATTCCTGGGCTCAAGCGCGTCTCCTGCCTCTGCCTCCCAAGTAGCTGGGACTACAGGTGCCCGCCACAATACCTGGACTTTTTTTTTTTTTTTTGGTTGCAGCCATCATTGTTGTTTTGGCGGGCCCAGGCTGGATTCCAACCTGCCAGCTCAGGTGTACGTGGCTGGCACCTTAGCCCATTGAGCCATAGGCGCCAAGCCTTTTTTTTGAGACAGAGCCTCAAGCTATCACCCTGGGCAGAGTGCCGTGGCATCACAGCTCACAGCAACCTCAAACTCCTGGGCTTAAGCAATCTCTTGCCTCCCCCTCCCGAATAGCTGGGACTAGAGGTGCCCTCCACAATGCCCAGCTATTTTTTGGTTGTAGTTGTATTGTTTGGCAGGCCCAGGCTGGATCTGAACCCACCAGCTCTGGTATATGTGGCTGGCGCCTTAGACGCTTGAGCTACAGGCGCCACCTCACCTGAGTCTCTCTTTACTCTTCTCTGCCAATATAGTGTTAGGTGCCATGCAGAACTGTGTGTGAATCCCAGTGCTGGCTCTGTGTGCACTTGAACAAGTCCCATAAGCCTCTGAGCATCAGTTTTATCCTTCATAAAATGAGGATAATGATGCTCATTTCATGGTAAAGTGCCAGACCTATCTGTAACAGGTACTCTACAAGCAACAGGCCTCATGGTGAGTAGATGGGAAGAAAGGCTCAGGGAACCTCCTCTTCCTAAAAGTAACTTTAGGTTGATGCAGAATATGCTGATTATGCAGTAGGCTTGGCAGCATCACACTCACGGTGTAACAGAAATATCCTGCCCAAGGGTGTCCACACTGAAGCCATTGGGTAGCTCTACAGCTGGTTTGCAGACCCAGCTTCCAACTCTCAGGAGATGCTTCAGGGATTCCACAGACCAAACTACTCTCTGCTGAGCTAAAGGTTTGCACTGCCTGAGAAACCAGACATCACTTTCTTTGTCTAAATTTAGGTTCCAAGTAGGACTTCTTTGGGAAAAAAATAGTTTTGCTAGAAGTATAAATACCACTGCTCCAAAATAGTATTGCAGTGTCTTTTCTGCTGTAGTTTGGCAACTAATTATAAGACTCTGAAAATATCAATACCCTTTAACCTAGTCATTTTTCTGATTATCTGTCATTAGGCCATATTTCAGCCTGGGAGCTGAAGATGTTCATCATAATGTCTCTGTAATACAAAATAGGAAATTTTTTTATTAATCATAATAATAAGTACATGGTGTTATATCTGTCAATAGAATGAAATATTACATAGTCATAGAAAAATAGAAAATACACAAACTTTTCACATGGAAAAAGCCACAGAGCTTAAGATAAGCAGGGGACATAATTATATAGTGCGCTCGCAACTATATAAGGAAAAAATACTTATAAGAAATATGCCAAAATGATGAGATCTGTCTGGTTTTTCCTCCCTTTTCCCAAAAGTTCTGTCCTTCATCTGATGGGTGTATGTGTGTTGGGGCAGGGTAAGAGAGATCAATAAAATTAAAAAGCTAGGGTTTGGGAGAGATACCATTGAACAAACACCCAAGTAAGGGGACAGGAGCAGGAAGCACTTTTAAACTTTACAAGGTTTTTTTTTTTTTTTTAATATATATATGCTTCTATTACTTTAAGGAAACATAATAAAATTACCATTATCCAAACCAAGTCATGAGGTGCACTTTGAAACTTGAGAATTTCAGGAATTTCATTGGAGTCCTATGGTGACTGTGAATTCCAGACAGGTACTATAGTGGTTTCAGTTCTAGCTATGTCAAACTAACCTGGGCTTACACTGGCCCTTGGAAGTGAGGCATGTTCTGGGAGCAGTTCTTTCTAGGCACTAAAATAGATGAGGTCAAAGCTCTGCAGCACAAATCGAATTTGTTTTCCCCTTCAGTGAGTTACTGTTCTGATCCCGCCTTTGGTCGCTCCCCTTTTGCCTGCCTGTGGGTCAGAAGCCTATTCAGGTAATGAACGTCAGGCAGTGCCCTGGCTACTGAGGCTATTTTAATTCTATCAATTTCACACAAAGACTACTTCTGCATCATAGGCTGGTCCTAGAGCCTGGAGTGTGATTTGGGCAGCTAGAGTATGGGAAAATAACACTTCACGAGAGCTCTGAGAAATAATTGGTGTCTCTTCTAAACCTGGGCTCATAAGCTCAGGGGCCTCTGTCTGACATTTATAATAATTCTTTTCCCCAGTGAGACACCCAGGAACAGGCTAAAGTGTTATGGCTGAGGATTGCTTCCTAATTTCAGCCAGCGGGGAGGCCTGGGGTTTAGAATGCAGAGTGCTTGTGGAATGAAAGCCATGTCTTGAAATCAGAGAGTGAGTCTCTACATTTTCTCCACAGGAGGCTTTCCCATCTTCCCTGGGCCTGCCTCAGACAACAACTTGGCCCAAGAAATCCTGCAGAGTTCCATGTAAATTTTTTGGGGCCTGTAGCTACTTCTACAGAATTTGGGCTTTGCTGCCTTCTGAGACCTCGCCAGACTTGGCAGTATGGCCAAAGTCATGGGCCCCTGAAGTCTGTGCACCCTGAGGCCCTGGTGGAGGAACTGAAAATGACTATAAGAAGCTGCTGTCCAAGTACCTTCCTCTACCCTGTGGAGGCCCAGGTGCTTACTGTGCTGGGATGTGGCCAGACTTAGCTGGGGCAAGCTCAGGGCACGCCACTCCCTCTCTGGCCAAGGTAGCCATCCTAGCGAAGCAGTTCACTTTAAGCTGTGGGCTGGCACTGTGGGCTCTTGCTACCGTGCAATGTGATGATAATAGTGGTATATTGCCATGTGAGTGGCACTTGTACTAGTGCCATGCTAGGTGTTCTTTGTATTATTTCATCCTTAACCATTTCACAAATAAGGCTTAGAGTAGTTAAACAACCTGTTTGCAGTCACGGAGATAAGTGAAAAGTTGAGGTTTGAAGCTGGAAATGTAGCCAAAGCCCTGTTATCTCCACTGTTCTCTCTATTCCTGAGGGCTTACTCTGGTAGATTTTTATGATTTTTCTAACAAATGATACAGAAAAGTACCTCTTTACCTGCGTAGTTGGAGACAACAGCATTTCTTGAGCACCTGTTAAATTTCCAGGGATTGGTCATGGTCCCTTCAGTCTATTAAGACATTCACTCCTTACTAGCCTGTAAGGATAGTATCGTCTGCTGCACTTGAGAGATGGGGAGGAGTGATCCTCTGCAGCTAGTGAGTTCCTGGAAGAGGTGTTGGGGCTCACATTGTGAGTCATGCCTTTGTTTGCTGGGCTTGGCGCTGTATGAACTTGTAGGACAAAGGGGACCTGCAGAGGCTCAGCCCTGGCTCTTGCCCACCCCCAATCCCCTGCCTCCCTCTCCCGCCTCCGTTCCAGTCCTCACCCATATCAGCCATGGCCTCCACCAGAACCACCAGTGTAGAGAAGTGTGTGATTTGGTGGCTCCCTCAGTCTTTCAACGCTCAGCAACCTGGCTGAGCCAGAGGTGTCTCAGCAGTTTGGGCTGGGAAGGGAGGTGTCATAACTCTGCCCTTCTTTTCCAGGCTGTGAATTTTTCAAGGAGTATAAGGATCGGGATTACATGGCTGAAGGGCTCATATTTAACTGGAAGCAGGTATGGACAGTAACATTCATCAACTTGTGTCTTAGGGCTCTTTTTGAAGGGAGACCAAGTAGAACAGCTAGCAATCTTTTGGGGGAAAATAACCTTTTCCTTCCTGTTTCTTCCTTGAATGAGTCTCTTTTCTTTGTCTTCCTCCCCCTCTTATACATACATGTTAAATTTTCATCAAACATGCTTTCTTCTCCCCTTTCAATCTATCCCTTTCTTTAAAGGAACTTTTCAGGAACAGAATAGGAAAGTCCTTCTTCCATCCTTCACTGTGTGAAGCCTGGGTGCAGCATTCTGTCCTTTCTCCAGTCCACAGGAGCAGGTGGTGGAAACCTGAAGGAGGCCGAATACAGATTGATCTTGTCTATTTCAGTTGCAAACACTCAAATGCCTGACTGAAAAACTCTGCTGTGCTACAACGATCTTGTCACTTTGATTTTTAAGCTGTCACTCCTGAGGTAGCACAGGCTCTGGCCAGGAGGAAACAAGCTCTGTGGAGGGATGTCTTGCCTGTGATAGCCACAGCTTCAGGGCTGCACCCTGCACCAGCCCACAAGCCCTTCTGGTAGCCAGTGGCTGGCTCACAGATGTCTTTCTTTCCCTAGGACTACGTCGATGCCCCGTTGAGTATCCCTGACTTCTTGACTCACTCTCTGAACATTGACTGGAGCCAGTATCAGGTAAGGGGCCTGACTCCAGGAGGGCAAGATAAAGGAGTGAGGACTAAGGGACATAAGACCCCTGTGGAAATACCTCATGGCTTAGCTTCTGCCCTCAGATGCCATCGGCACTTTGACCTCTAGGAAAAGCCCAGGGAAGGAGGAACTGCTTATCTGTTTAACTCTTCTCTCATGATTTGCTCTTGGCCCAGAAAATCAGAAGCTTTCTGAACGTGACTCATTCAAAGATTTGCATCCACCAGGGGGTTCTGTTTCCAGAGGACCTCATGGAGTCTGCTTTTCCAGATCTAGGCTTTAGTGACTTTTTCATTTTTCTTTTTAAATGTGCATTCTGCCGGAGGAAGTCCAGAGCTGCCTGACCTCATTTGATTATAGAAACGTTAAAATTACTTGCATTGTGTTCTTCCCTGTTTCTGTGCACCGTGGAAGGGGCCCTTCATTTTTACTGGTTGGATCCACTGCCAACAGTCTCACTTGCCACTTCATTCAGACAGAACAAGTAGTCTTGTTCTTCCTGTGACCTTCCCCATGTCCTGTTCCCTCTGCCTGGCTGCCACGTCTCAGCTTCCTCTTGTCTGGCTTACTTGCTGTCCTTCAGGATTTGGCTCTGGTGACCACATCAGGAAGACTTTCCTGATCTTCTGCCTCTCCCCTTCCCGGCAGGCTGGATGTCTGCATCTACATTCCCATTAACCCCCCTGGGCACATATATCATGGAATTTTCCACTGAGTGCAGTGACGGATTTAGAGATCTTCCCTGAAATCCAGCAGAATGAGGGACCCATGGCTTATGCCAGTCCCAGCACAGAAATGGGCTTTTAGAGCTTGAACCTGCCACCTCCGGCATATGGGGCGGGTACCCTACTCCTTTGAGCCATAGGCACTGCCCGCTTTTAGAGCTTGAAAGGCCAAGCCTGTGAATACTAGAAGACATCCTGCCTCCCTTCTCATTTCCCTGTCTTCAGGACTGGACAACTCCCACCCACCCTTCAGGGCTCTGTTTCTGAGAGAAACTGGTCTTCCTGTGTTAGGCAACTGAGTGCTTGCATGTTGCATGTTGTTCTGACAGCAGAAAGGTCGGTAGAGGCAAGGTCGCATTTATCTTGTTTTATCTTTTATATCCTAATCACAAGATAGATCGATGCTCAACAGCTATTTGAGTGAATGAAGTAGGTCTCCAGTAGGCCCTGCCCCAAGCTACCCTTCTTCTGGCACCATTTTTTCTCCTTATGTAGGTACAAACTGGGTATAATGAACTACTTATCAAATATGGTGTAATTATAAGGATTCCACGTACTGGTCCTACCAGGGATATTTGCCTCTTCAGCAAGGGTCCTGTGCATGTGAGAGGGTGCTCTGATAGTAGACACCCCGGATGTGAGACCTGGCTTTCTTGGCCATTATGTGGCTCTGTGGCCTTAAACAAATGGCCTCTCTTCCCCCTGAAAGTGGAGTTGGTGACTCCTCTTTCCTAGTTGTACCAGGTTCAGATATGATCACAATTTGAAAGTGGCCCCTGACCTAAAACACCAGGTGGATTTTAATGGTAGTTATGAGTAGGCTGCTAGCTGCGTTAACTCAAGGGAGTGAACAGTGATAGACTTTGAGGCATAAAGGCAGTAGGACTAGAGTGTCGGAGGCAGCTTCCTTCCATGAGGCTGTCTCTTTGTTGTTTCTCTGCCAGTTTTTCTCACCAGGCCCCCTGGCCAGATGTGGGCCTTACCTTCCTTTCCTTGTCCTGTCTGTAACTCCATTACTTTCTATCATCTCTCCAGGTGATCTCATCCATCTCCCATGCCACGAGCCCATAGCCAGGCCTCTCTGACCCACGCCTGCATCACCTTTCACACGCGCCCTTCATACAGCCCTCAGGCTAAAGCTGTCTGAAGTAGACTGGGCCATAGCCCACCATTTACCAGATGCTCAGACCTGAAACTCTGGCGAACTGCAGTCTTCTTACCTCCACACCTGTGCAGTGGCTGGTTCAGGCTCCATGGTTTCTGCCTCCCATATCTGCACCGGGGGCCCCACTGAGGATAACTAGAAATAGTAAATATAAAGCATCTCAAATAGGTCCTAGCAGATAGCAAGCATTCAAATTAGGTAGGAGGGTCATTCTTGTCACCCCTGCCTTGACACCCACTACTGATTTCCCATTTCCTCAAGAGTACAAGTGAAGAGCCTACCCAGCTTCACACAGTCTGGCCTTGCCTGTTGTTGTGACTAACTGATCTTCCTCCAGCCACCAGAAAAAATGGTGCCAGAAGAAGGGTAGCTTCCTCCTTCCACCAGGCTGAAAGGAGCCTCCTTTCAGCTCCTTACAAGAAGAGTGCTCTCTCCAGGTTCACACATGCTGTTCTTTTCTACCTAAAGCGTGTCTTTTGTCCGTCTTGTATATTTTCTTCTAAGTCACCATCTGTAAGAACCCTTCAGCTCAACACCTGTAGCTCAAGCGGCTAAGGCGCCAGCCACCACAGCTGGCGGGTTCAAATCCAGCCCGGGCCTGCCAACCAACAATGACAACTACAACCAAAAAATAGCCGGGCATTGTGGCAGGCGCCTGTAGTCCCAGCTACTTGGGAGACTGAGGCAAGAGAATCGCTTAAGCCCAGGAGCTGGAGGTTGCTGTGAACTATGGTGCCATGGCACTCTACCCAGGGCGACAGCTCGAGACTCTTGTCTCAAAAAAAAAAAAAGAACCCTTCCCCACAGATCAGTTTAGGCTCCCTAGTTACCTGGTCCCACAGCATCCTGGCGGTCTCTTTAGTTGCACACCTGCAGTGGTTCACTTTGTCTTCCCGCTCCTATGACTCCATGAGGCCTGAAACCATTGTGTTCCCTACTGTGTCCCTAGTGCCAGGCCCTCAGGACATACAATGTGATGTTACCTGGATGAGTGGGCGGTAGGCATGGTCACAGCAATACACGTGTGTCTTATTGCCCTCCAGTTGCCAGCTGCGTTTGTTAGAAGTGTGCCCCTTGCTTCTGTCCAAGGCCCCATCCATGGGCTGCATTTCCTGAAGCCGTCCCCTGACCATAAATAGGCAATGAGGAACGTTCTTCAAGGATGTCCGAGTCCCCAAATCTTAGAGATGCCAAAATGGCCTCTACCCTCACATGGCCCACTCCAGGAAAAAAGACAATGACATAATATCACCTACATAACCACCGGTGGCCATAGAAGACCCTTGGGCTTTTGAAGGATGAGTAGGAGTTTGCTAGCCAGGAGAAAGAGTGATCCAAGCAGGGGCAGTGCCTGTGGCTCAAAGGAGTGGGGCACCAGCCCCATGTACTGGTGGAGGTGGGTTCAAACCCAGCCCCGGCCAAAAAAAAAAAAAAAAAAAAGAAAAGAGTGCTCCAGGCATAGCAACATAAGCAGAGTTGTGGCCCTTGGTTCCCAGAGACTTTTCCATGGAGCACATGGTATAAGAAAGTTGGAGGTAAGCCTGGATCTTACCATTTCTCCCAGGTCCTCCTGGCATTTAGCAGTCCCCTGAGTCTTTGGTTTCTTATTCAGGTATTATAGGGAAAGTTCCTGTAGTGTAGCATGCCTTTGAGAACATGGACACTGAGCTGGCAAGACTGGCTTCATCCCTCAGCTCAGCTGTGACTTTGAGCCCCTACCAACCCAGCCTCCCCAGCCTGTAGCTCCAACTCCTAGTGCTGGGAACTTGCCACTCCCTCTGATTGTCAGCGTCTCCTTCAGAGAGCCACCATTGTCACTGGTGCTCTATAGCTCTGTGGTCCTTTGTGGGCCCCTGCCTTCCCTTGCCTGCTGCAGCCCTCACAAGGCTTGTGTCTCATGGCCCTTACCTTCCTCTCCTGTTCTTCACCCTGTGAAAATCACAGCTCACAGGAAATCTACTGGAAATGTTATATCTGACATTTTGAGGCAAATGAATTGAGAGACCCCTTGTGCTACTACTGATAATGACTTTATTAGTGCAGCTCTGCAGCAGCTGTTTCTGGAGCCACTGAGAGTGGGTCAGAACTCTCTGGGGGCTGTGGGAGGGCCAGGTAAATGAGCCTGTTTTAAATTCCTGGGAAAACCATTTCAATTACAGGTGCCATCTTCCCTCTTCCCCTGGGAAGTGCTCTCTTCCTGGCATGCACCCTTTCTGCACAGCCCCAGGAGACTAATAAGCAATTGTGTCTTAAGAACAGAGGCTGTCCCCACCCTAGGAAAAAGGGCACCACAGAACTGGGTCAGGCCCCTCCAAGCAATTCCAGGTTCTGAGTCGGCTGTTTTGTTAGTGTCTGGTCTAGACTTTTTACTTGGGCTAGATCAGAGATTCCAGTCTCATGGCTTTTACTTATTTTCATTTCCTATACTATCTCATGAACCTCCTGTTTTAAGATTTTGTCTGCCAAACAGACTCTATTTATTATTCATCAAAAGACTGTGCGGCGAATAGCAATAAAAAGCAAATAAAGCATATTTGACAAGGTTGATATTTTAGTTGGTTTCTGTAGTATAACAGCAGATGATGGGATGAATTTTTCTGCTTGGCCATTTGGAGATGGCACAGGTTCAGGGCTTTTGTTTACCTTCATTGACTCCTGAGACAGCCACACAGTGAGCCCTCTGGGCTTAGACGGCTAATGTACAGTTGCTTAACATTTGCTGCTAGAGGCTGTGGGTCACCCGGACCTCTGCATCCCTTTCCCCTCCTCACCCTCCTGTGAGGTCGATCACACTGACTGGGAGTTCTCTGGGTTGAGAGTGCAGGGAGAGGCGTAATAGTCAGAGCCAGGGATGACTATCTTGGATTATCTAGGATTTGAGATCTATGCCTGTGACCAGAAGTCTTGTGTGTTCATCCTAGAATAACTCTTGACACTTTATTTTTTAAATACTTTAAATTTCAAGTCTGCATTAATATCTATTCCTAGATTCCTTTTTTCTGTCTTCTTCCACAGAGTTGGGACCTGGTGCAACAAACACAAAACTACCTGAAATTGCTGCTTTCCATAGTTAATAGTGATGGTGAGTCTTTCTCCTCTGGAATCCTCAAGCCACCATACCTTCTGGATGTTCCCAGTTCTCTATACCCCGACTGTGTATTGGGATCATGCACATACATTTTGCTCTACGGGAGAGGAATCTGGAGAGTTCTTAGAATCCCGTAGGCTGAGTGGGACTTGTCCATTGGTAGATTTATTCCATGTCCTCAAAACCCTAGAAAACAAAAGGTGAGAACTCATTACCAGCTGAGCCACACATGGTGTTTTGGCATGGGCTCAGCTTTGTACATCAACATCGTGTGTGGGGCCAAGATGGGCCTCTAAATTTAGAGAGGCAAAACTTGAGGCCAGTCAGTCAGTCCTGGTGCTCTTCAGTTCTGGTGCTTGGTCCAGCCAGGTTGGCTGCTTTCATTGGACAGGCCTGTATTATGCAATGTTTCAGGGCAGACTGACTCTTAACTCCATGGTAGCAATTGGGTTGCGCTTGCTCAAAAAAGTGGAAATATAGTGGCTTATGTAATCAGGAAGGCCTAAGAGCAGTATCAGATGTCTAATGAACATTATAAAGAATCTTTATTTCTCAAAACCACTGTCTTAGCCAGGAGCGGTGGCTCACGCCTGTAACTCCAACATTCTGGGAGCCTGAGGCAGGTGGATTGCCTGAGCTCATAGGTTCAAGACCAGCCTGAGCAAGAGCAAGACCCTGTCTCTAAAAATAAAAAATAGCCAGGCATTGTTGTGGACACCTGTAATCCCATCTACCCTGGAGGCTGAGGCAAGAGGATCGCTTGAGCCCAACGGTCTGAAGTTGCTGTGAGTTACAATGCCACAGCACTCTACCCAGGGTGACAAAGTGAGACTCTGTCTCAAAAAACAAACCCAAAAACAACCACTATCTTAGTTTTGTGGCCAGTGGCCATTTCAGATGTGTCTCCTATGTCTTAGCCACTCCAGGGGAGCAGACTACCTTGGTCCTTCGAGTTCCGGTAAAAGCTCATGTTCATTGGCCCAGCTCAGGTCAAGCCTTGAACTGATGCCTATCCTTGAACTAGTCATTGTGACCAGGGTTGCAAAAAAAAAGAAAAAAGTCCATGCTGGCCCCTGGAGTAAGGCATTAGTTCTCCAGTTGGGGCAATGGTGTCCCTCAAAGGCCGCCTGTGTGTGGAGTGTTGACCGTTGGAGGAATTAAGGGGGTGGGAAAGGTACTAGTAGTTTATGGTGAGTGTTGGCCAGGGATACTAAACATCCCGCAATCCCTACATCCCTGTGCAGTGAAGAATTGTCCCAATGTCCAAAATACTTGCAGTGCCCCAATGAGAAATTGGGTAGAGCCATGTAGTCAGCCCCACTTACATGACCTGGGCAGATAGGAATGTCCAGGCTAGACTCTTTCCCCAGAGGTACACTAAGATGTATAGCCAGAATAAAGAAGGTATGCATGAAGTCATGCTCACCACTTACCCTCTTCTGGGACTGAGTTGAAAAAGAGCCTTGGGGAGCCCCACTAAGAAAGAGGGGAGCCTAGAGGTGGTTTGGCCCCCCACACCCAGGCCAAGGTGTGGCACTTCTTTGCTCATCAGCTCGTGTCTGGTTTTCTTCTGGGTGTCCTGTCCTATGCTTCTGGAGTAGATGACAGCGGGCTCCTGGTACACTGTATCTCAGGCTGGGATCGGACCCCTCTCTTCATCTCCCTCCTACGCCTTTCCTTATGGGCTGTGAGTATGAATGGGGTGGGCCATGGGGTCAGGGAGCAGTCAGAGGCTCCTACCAAGCTCTGTTCCTTGGATGCATTAGAATTGTCTCTAAAATGTAGAGAAGATTTGGGATAAGGGACCCAGACACTAAGAGCAGATGTGTGTCACTGAGTCTGGTTGTGGTTCAGCTTCAAGCATGAAGAGAGGATTTTGTCATGGAGGAGGCAGCTTTTTGATGTTGTCACGTTTCCTGCGGTCTCTTCCAGGATGGGCTTATACACACATCCCTGAAGCCTGCTGAGATTCTTTACCTCACTGTGGCCTATGACTGGTTCCTCTTCGGGTAAGCCTTTGGGGAACATCAGCTTTTGGGGTGGGACCATGCCTTGGTAACTGTTCCTGTATGAGTGATGTGGGTCTCATGGGGTTGAAGGTAACGATACTCTCACCCCTTGGGAAACTGCTGATCAGGCCCCACCTGACAACGCTGAGATGGTGAGGACAGGATTCACCCCTGGTGACCCAGGCCCCCTTGGCCCTCCCGTTTTGGTGCTACTCACTTTGACCTCCTTGCCCTCCTCTTTTCAGGCACATGTTGGTAGATCGGCTAAGCAAAGGAGAGGAGGTGAGTACTGCCCAGTGTGTGAGCACCGCTCAGAGCTGACAACAGGGACAGAGTGGCAGTCTGCTTAGTTTCTACACTTTGGGGGCAGTTCCTTGCCTGGGGCATGCTAGAATACAGCCACCTCTCCTGTCCTCAGGCAGCACACTGGGAAAAGTACCAGTGATAGCCCCACATGGGTCTCAGGTCCCGTGCAGCGGAGAGACTACATGCCCACACACCTCTGCCAGCAGTTATGTGTCCGCCTCAGCTGCCCGTGACCTTCTTGTGTCAGTTCTCTTCTTCTCACGGGCAGCTTTTGTTTTCTCTGCTTAGCTCTGGAATGATTTTATAAGAAGTCCATGTCTGTGTCCCTTATCCCTCCACTAACGTGCAGAAGCACTTCCATTCTTTCCTCCCATCACACCCACTCAGTCCCTCTTCAGCTCCAAGGCCAGGGCAGCAGAGTCTGGCCTTAAGGCTGCCTCATGGTCACCTTCCTACCTGGACACTGTTCAGACTTGAACTTATGTAGGTGCAGCTTAGCTCTAAGTCATAAAGCTGTTGGAACTCCTCCTTCCTCTTCACTTGTGGGCCGCATCCTCTTCCTCCTCCCCACTCTACACACACTCATCCTCTTCGGTGCTGGTCACAGTCTTGGTTTGGTATGCTTGCTTCCCCGCTCCAGGTGTGGAGTCAGAACTGAGTGTGTTCCCTAGTTGTCCCACTTAACTGCCTAGGTGACCTTGGGTAATACATCTGACCTTGAATCTCCTGAAGTGTGCTGCCTCACTAAGAGAATGAGTCCAGATGCCCAGCATGGAAGTCATCCCACACCCTTAGCTCACTCTTCTGTCCCACCCCCACCCCCCATCTTCCTGAAGTATCTTTCTCATCTTTCTCACCCTCCTGAGGCTGCTTCCTTCCTGGGCATCTTATCTCGCGCCTCCTCCTTTTGTTCCTCCGTCTCAGCTGCTGCTCTCCCCTTCCAAATCTCTTCTTCTGAGCACTTATCGCATCTGCCAGGGATGCAGAGCTCATAAGCCCGTTCCTCAGAGGCCTCCATGAACTCTGTCAGAGGCGGCAACTTTGCATTGAAAACAGTGCATAAAACCTCTTTGTAGCCTCTCATTCTGGGATTTTGCTGGAGCTCCAGGACATTCTGCCCTCCACACGGTTTCCCTCCTCCCCAATGCAGGCCAGACTCTGCCTTCAGAAACTCAGGGCAAAAGCTGGAACTGAACTGAGTAGGCTCTAAGTTTAAGCCCTTGACATCTCAGCAAAAACAAGAGTGTCTCCTCTGCCGCAGGACTGGTCTTCAGGGTGTGAGCTTTTCTCTTGGCCTCATCAGTTATTGCAGACACTGATGCTTTAAAAAAACAGACAAGGGCAGCGCCCTTAGCTCAGTTGGCAAGGCGCCGACCACATACGCCGAGGGTGGCAGGTTCAAACCCGGCCCCAGCCAGCTAGAAACAACAATGCAGCTGCTCCCAAGTAGCTGTAGTCCCACCTACTTGGGAGGCTGAGACAAGAGACTCGCTTAAGCCCAAGAGTTTGAGGTTGCTGTGAGTTGGAACGCTACAGCACTCTACCCAGGGCAACAGCTTGAGATTCTATCTCAAAAAAATAAAAAATAAACAGACAGAAACTTCAGACCTGTTAAACATGACTCTGTTCCCCTCCCTCCCCTTTGAGGTTCACAGAACACATTAGCATATTAAAAGCTCAGAAGTCAGCTGGGCGCCTATGGCTCAAGCTGGCCAAGGCACCAGCCATGTACACCTGAGCTGACAGGTTCAAATCCAGCCCGACCCTCCAAACAACGACGGCTGCAACCAAAAAAGAAAAAAAAATGGCCGGGTGTTGTGGCAGGCGCCTGTAGTCCCAGCTACTTGGGAGGCGGAGGCAGGAGACTCGCTTGCGCCCAGGAATTGGAGGTTGCTGTGAGCTATGATGCCACGGGACTTTATCCAGGGTAATAGCTTGAGGCTCTATCTCAAAAAAAAAATAAAAATAAAAACTCAAAAGTCTGTGGTGAAGACCCCTATTTACTTTTATATAACCCTGCATTTTCATACTGGACCTGGGTAACCCCCTCCTTTTTTTGAGAAACCCTTCTGGGGCTCTGTAGGTGCCATGTGGGTATTTCTCTGAGGGAGGGGATCCTTGACCACACCTTTGGGAATCATTGAGGAGTTTGTTTATAAACTTCAGCTGCTGAAGCCCCAGGTAAACTTCATGGAGGCCACTGGGCTAGGGCTAGAAGGAAGAAAATTTGCTCCCGGTGGTGCAGCGTAAGGTCAGGAGTCTCCCGCCTTGCCCCCTTTAAACTTAAGACCTGACCTTCATAGCTCCTGAGGGAGGCAGGCCCTGGGCCAGACTTTGGCTCCCTTCAGTCCCAGTTCTGAACCACTGTTTCTAGGCACCTCCTCCCAAAATGTGATCCCTTTCCCTTCCATTGTGTTCCCGCTTTGCCCATTAAGCTCCCTGCTCCCAAACCATCCCTTTCCTAACTGTCCCTTCTTAGAAGACCAGGGGAGAGAAGGTGTTCTCGTTATTCTTTTTAACAGCTTGGGTTTTTGTTTTGTTTTGTTTTTGAGACAGAGTCTGTCTCACTGTGTCGCCCTGGGTAGAGTGCTGTGGCGTCACAGTTCACAGCAGCCTCAAACTCTTGGGCTTAAGCGATTCTCTTGCCTCAGCTTCCCAAGTAACTGGGACTACAGGCGTCCACCACAATGCCTGGCTATTTTTTGTTGCAGTTGTCATTGTTTAGCTGGCCTGGGCTGTGTTCGAACCCACCCACCTTGGTGTATGTGTCTGACGCTGCAACCACTGTGCTACAGGTGCCAAGAAGCCCCTTTTTAACAACTTAAGAACACATACTGAACTTGAAGATGGTTTGAAAAATCACTGGCTTGGGCAGTGCCTGTGGCTCAAAGGAGTAGGGCGCCGGGCCCATATGCCGGAGGTGGCAGGTTCAAACCCAGCCCCGGCCAAAAACTGCAAAAAAAGAAAAATCACTGGCTTAACCTCTTACATTCCTAGAAACACATCCCTTCCTTACTTGCCACTGCCCTGGTGCATCTACCCAGGCCTCCACCACCCATATACCACTTGTAGACATGAATACACACAGCAGTGCTGCTATCCAGCAGAGGGACTGACCAGAGCTCTGGCTGCCCTCTCCAGGGGTTCTGCTCTCTTCTCATTGTGCATTGCATTTTGGTTTTTCCTTTAGATTTTCTTCTTCTGCTTCAATTTTTTGAAGCATATCACCTCTGAGGAGTTCTCTGCCCTGAAAATCCAGAGGTAAGCAGAGTCCTGCAGCTCCTGTGCTTTAAGAAGGGCTACTTGCTCCACAGCAGAGGCTTGCTACCTCCTTCCAGCCCTGCTTCCCTGCATGCTGGCAGGCTGACTCTCCTCTCCCTGCCTTCCCTCTAAGGCCAGGGTGGGGGTCACTGGTGAAGAAAGAAGGTCTTCTGTGGGGGAAATCTGTGTTGGGGTCAGCCTCAGGTCACATTAGTAGAAAGGCTTTGGGATGGATGAGTGGCCTCTGATGATTAAGGGCACAGCGTATGTAGCTGCAGGGAGAAGCCAGCTCAAGGACAGGAGGACTCCCAGCTCCCCATTCCCCTGAACTGATTGTTGCCCTCCTTGGACTACTATAGAAGGCATGTCTGCATACTGTGCAGCTCACCACAGTGGAACAGGTCTGCTTCCAGCCTGGGAATGCAAGAGTTTGGCTGGCAATTGCCTTAGGACCCCTGTGAGAGTTAATGTCGTTAATGTCTTCTCTGAGTTCATTCATCTTCCTAATCCAAGCTCTGAGCATGTTGGGCCAGAGTTGGAACTCTTAGGGCACAAACCAATAAGGAGAAGGCAGGCTTTGCTGGCCTCGGAAATCTGTCCCTGAATATCAGACAGAACTAGGTGGGGCGGATCCCAGAAGTGGACCTGGCATTTTGTGACACTCTTTAGGTAGGACCTACCTCCATGAGTTACCAATGAGTTAGAGCTGCTGTCCAGGACAAGTGGGTTTGGGGGAACAGTGAGACCCCAGCTAGGTCTGGGATTCACCACTCTTAAGTTCTGTTTATAGGAGGAAGAGTTTGCCAGCCCGGGATGCAGGATTCACCCTAGAAGATATCTGCATGCTGAGTGAGTACTGAACCCTAGCAGATTTCCTTTCCTCGGTACATCTTTCTTAGTACAGATCACTTCGAAACTGTTTGTTCCAGAAGCTTCTTTTTCCAGCCTTATGATATGGAAGAGATAGGGGGCTAGTAGTGAGAGAACTTAACATGCTGACCAGTGATGCTGCCTTCTTTCAGGACGAAAGGACCGTGGCAGCACTACCAGCCTTGGCAGTGATTTCTCCCTAGTCATGGAGAGCTCCCCAGGAGCCACTGGAAGCTTCACCTATGAGACTGTAGAGCTGGTCTCGGCAGGAGCACAGACACAGGCGGCTTGGTGAGGGGCCAGGCTGGGACCACAGTCACACACAGCTCTGGCCCAGAGCTGTCAGCACCAGGGAGCCAAGCTGGAGCCCCAAGAACAAAGGAGGCCCCAACAGAAGGCCTGAGAGCACAACTCCATGCTCCTGCTGTCTCCCCAGGGCCTGAGAGGCCAGCCATCTGGTTGGTGAAGGGCACAGCCTGTGGTGGCCCAGGAGCATAAAGGGCTGGGGCTCCCTGTGGGATGAAGGAGCACTGTGCACACTGGGGGGTGGGGGGCAGCCGTATTAACCCTTACACGGTTTCCAGGGAGGTAGGGGGCCAGTTTGGAAAAAGAAAACAAAAGGTGAGTGTAAGATAACTGGGAATTGGGAACTTGTGTGAGGGTCAACTTTTTCTTTTTTTTTTTTTTCTTTTTTGAGACGGAGTCTCTCTGTTGCCCAGGTTAGAGTGTTACAGTCTTAGCCTAGCTCACAGCAACCTCAAACCCCTGGGTTCAAGCAGTCCTCCTGCCTCAGCCTCCCAAGTAGTGAGGACTGTAGGTTCCCACCACAACACCCAGCCAATTTTTCTATTTTTAGCAGACACAGTCTCTCTTTGCTTAGGCTGGTCCCAAACTCCTGAGTTCAAGGGATCCTCTTGCCCCAGCCTCCCAAAAGTGCTAGGATCACAGGTGTGAGCCACCATGCCTGGCCAAGAATCACTTTCTAGTATGTACTTTGAGGCCAGTAGGCCAGTGTAGTTTGGGTGCCACAGTGCCTCCATAAAGACCCAGCCCTTGCCCACGGCCTGAGTGAGTATTAAATGTATGCCCACTCCATGTGGCATTTTCCCAGTAGAAGTAAACACTGTGCCCTGAGATTTAGTAAAGGTGGGCAGAGGCCTTGCCTGGGGTGGCCTCTGAGCTGACAGCCCTACTCTTTGTGCTTCAGGAGAAAGAGTCACTCATCCTCTCCACAGAGTGTGCTCTGGAACCGGCCACAACCCTCAGAGGACCGCCTGCCTTCCCACCAGGGGCTGGTTGAAGCCAAATCTTCCAGCTCTTCATCCTCAAACCATTCTGACTTTTTCAGAATGGGTAGCAGTCCCTTGGAGGTCCCCAAACCCAGGTGAGGAGCCCCAAAACCCTTGCTGGTAGAAGTGTTTAGTTCTACCCCTTAACAAGCCTGGAGGGTGGGGTTCCAGCACCTGAGCTCGTGTCAGGGTAGTGTTCATTGGCATGTGTCCTGGTGGGCATTGTACCTAGGATACCAGAGATGAACATGCTTGCAGGTCCACTATTTGGAGGATGGCTTAGTGTTTTGGAACAAAGTAAGAATTGGTTTGTATAGTGGTTTGAAACTCTTCCTTCCTGGAGCCCTGGGAAAATGTAGGGGAATTCAGGAAGTCAGAAAGTATAGTGGTTACACGATGGGTGGGGAGTCTAGGGTGCTGCCACTTGTCACATCCCAGCCCCTGTGGATCTCATATTGTGATGGAAGAGACATATCTGGATTCTGAATCCCTTCTGGCTCTCAAGAGTTCATGTCTGAGTTGATGGGGCAGTGGGAACATAAAATAGCAAGCTAGACTAGATATGTGTGGCTGGGGCAAACCTTGGATGACCACACCTCCGAAAGGGGCAGCTCAGCTAGGACAGATGTGTAAGAAGCATGGCATGGTATTTCCTAGAGGGGGTTAAAGCTGTACACTAGGCTAAGGCTTAGGATTTAGAAGTGGTCTGGCACTTGGGGAAGATACTTCCTGGCTGCTGTACCATTTTTCCCATTTTATGCCCCCAAGGAAAGAATCCTCTGAATTGCTTTGTTTTCTACAGCTTTGAGAATGTCCATGGGGTGTCCAGCCTTTTTTTTTTTTTTAAACCTCTGCCATATATTAGAAGAAGAGTTGTCTTGGGCTGCACATTAAATACACAAACACTAACGAAAGCTGATTAGCAAAAACAAAAAAGCCCATCCATCAGTGTTTTCATGAAAGACAACACCACATAAGCAAAAAACATGCCCACAAAATCAGCATACACCCCACAGGTTGGATAAGCCTAGATCTCTTCTGGAGAGAACAAAAGAGTGTGTGACTTACGAGCCCCCTAATAAATTCCAGGGAGAAAGGGAAATTTAGAAAAACAGGCATAACCTTTGGAGTCCATCCCAGATTCGAGCCTAACACTGCCACCTGATGTCCACATGACTTTGGGACTCCATTTCCTCCTTGGTAACAGATCTGTTACAAGGAAAAACCTTTTTAAACTTCTGGAACCTCCTTCCATCATCATCATCCTCTGGTTTTTCTCTGGGCAAAGCAGATAGTGAAGGAAGATGGGGAAGAGCATCCTCTCCCTGTAGACAAAGCAGATAAGCTGTGGGTGCGTAGCAGCTCCAGACTGCACTGTCCAGAGGGATCCCCGCACTTACCTCTCTGAGCCCTTCCACTCAGAACTCTGTCTTTGAGTGCCAGAGCTGAGTCTATTAACCCAAGACCACAGGCCCTCTGGCCCATGGGAGGTTTGGTAGATGCAGCTAGGCAAAGATGGTGCCAGGGAGAAAAGTGTGCTTGTTCCCATTTTCTGGGTGGGGCAGATGTGCATGCCTGCTGCCCTGTCAACCTTGTCTGTACCTGGTTGTCTCAAGGGCTACAGTAACACTGCGTGACCCTCGCTCTCTGGGCTGTGGCTCTTGCTCATGGTCCCCACCTCCTTTTCTGCCTGCTCAGAGTTGTTGGACAACTAGGAAGGAAATCAGAAGATTGCTCTCATTCTCTGGGTCCTAACTGTCCAAACTGATGGGAGTTACTTTGCTGAGGCAGCACTTCACCCTTTTGTACACTCTAGCTTTTTGTCATCCCCATCTTCCTTCCATAGGACCCCACTTTCCAGTCTTGTAATAGTTTTTCTCAACTTTACAGCAAATTTCTCCCTCCATCAGGTAGCTGAGATTCTTACAGCTGGTCCAGGATATCCACTAAGGCCCTTTTCTCAGGAGGACAAGGAGAGTTGGGGTTGTGCTGCTGGCCTCAAAGCCCTCTGTGCTGAGGCCTGGCCAAAGCTGGGATAGCTGGATCAAAGTGGACACAAGGTGGACTGCTGTGAAGTGTTTGATCCTTCTGCTGGTCGGTTCTGGGAATGTCTGCCTGCAGCCAGGCTGGGCTAGCCAGAGGACAGGGCTCTTCTGAATTAGATGCTTGTTTGCCAGAGGTTTTGAAAGTCTAGATCATTGGCTCGGTGCCTGTTGCTCAGTGGTTAGGGCACTGGCCATATTTATGAGGGCTGGTGGGTTCTAAGCTGGCCTGGGTCTGCTAAACAACTACAACTACAACAAAAAAATTGCCAGGCCTTGTGGCAGGCACTTGTAATGCCAGCTACTTGGGAACCTGAGGCAAGAGAATCACTTAAGCCCAAGAGTTTGAGGTTGCTGAGAGCTATAACGCTACAGCACTCTACCCAGAGCAACATAAACTCTCAAAAAAAAAAAAAGAAAAAGTCTAGATTATTCAGATTTGGAGCATTCTAATTGTGTATTTCCATTACCATTAAAATTAATTTAGTCTCTTTTATCTTAAAGTGCCTGAGGGAACCTTTCATTAGCATTCCTACCTCTTAGGTAACAATAGCCAATCAGGTCTTTAACGTAGAAGGAGAAACTGTAGGGAAAAAAACTCTCCAATAAAGCTATCTGTGACAGCCAGAATTTCCCTCATCATATGAATTCTCTGGATTTTACATGCTCCAGATTTTACAGGCCTATCACTTTTAAAGCAGGACCTCCCTATAAAAGGAATCTGAAGCTTTTAAGTAGAAGGTGGTGTCAGATTGGGAATAAAGTTCTGTGGGGTGCTGATTCTTTATCAGACTCTAGTCCCATACCTCTCATTAGGAAAACTGGTGGCTTTTTAGTTAAATTTTTTTTTAAGTTACTTTTTTTTTTTTTTTTTTTTTGCAGTTTTTGGCCAGGGCTGGGTTTGAACCCACCACCTTTGGCATATGGGGCCCGTGCTCTACTCCTTTGAGCCGCAGGTGCTACCCATAAAACTGGTGGCTTTTTAACATTGGTAGCTGCTACTGCAGCCACTTCTGCTTTCAATTGAGTTGTTTCTGGACCATTATTAAGTCTCTCATCAGCTGGCTCAGCACCCATAGCACAGTGGTTACGGCGCCAGCCATATACACCGAAGTTGGCAGGTTTGAACCCAGCCTGGGCCAGCTAACCAACAGTGACAACTGCAATAAAAAAAATAGCTGGGCCTTGTGGCAGGTGCCTGTAGTCCCAGCTACTAGTAAGGCTGAGGCAAGAGAATCACTTAAGCCTAAGAGTTTGAGATTGCTGTGAGCTGTGACGCCATGGCAGTCTACCGACGGCAATACATGAGACTCTGTCTCAGCACCTGTGGCTCAAGCGGTTAAGGTGCCGGCCACATACACCTGAGCTGGTGGGTTCAAATCCAGCCCGGGCCCAATGTTGCAGCAATGACGGCTGCAACCCAAAAAAATAGCAGTGTGTTGTAGTGGGCGCCTGTAGTCCTAGCTACTTGGGAGGCGGAGGCAGGAGAATCGCTTGAGCCCAAGAGTTGGAGGTTGCTATGAGCTGTGATGCCACCGCACTCTATCCAGGGCGACAGCTTGAGGCTCTGTCTCAAAAAAAACTCTCATCAGCTACAAGGGAAGGGGCAGGACTAAGGCTTTGAGCTCACTTCCCTGTTTAGTATGTTGTTTATCTCTGTGTGGCCTTGGTCTCTGCTCTGGTGTCAGACGGACCATAGGAGTAGGAGGGTTGCTAGCATAGCATTGTCCATGCCCAAGGAAGGGTGGTGCTACCATGAGCTCAGCTTGAATCCACGCTGCTTGAAGACCACATGAACTTGGCTGAGGACTGCCCAGCAGCCTGGTTGAGTAGCTGAGCAGTAAGACAGGTACCAACGTCTGCTGCCCAGCTAGCTGCTCTTCCCCCAACCACCACTGCCACCTGCTAGCTGCTTGTTAAGAACAGTGATCTCTGTCCCAAGCTGTCTATAGGAGGCAGAGAAGCTAGACAGCTGGGCAGCACGTAAGGTTCCTGTATTTGATATGTCCTTGCATGAGGCCACCACCCCAGGGCTGGCTGAAGAGAGAAATCTGAAGGCAGTGCCAGCTTGAGACCTAGAAGAGAAAAACATGGAGCCCTGAAAGACTTCTCCCTGGGCTGCTACAGGATGCAGAG
Organism: Perodicticus potto; assembly: GCA_963574655.1. Lineage (NCBI taxonomy): Eukaryota > Metazoa > Chordata > Mammalia > Primates > Lorisidae > Perodicticus > Perodicticus potto. The sequence continues at coordinate 1,939 of CAUYRH010145877.1, read as the reverse complement.
GTCCCTGGTTGAGTTACATGCGCACCTGTGCAGTGTTGGAAAAGCTAGACCATTCCTGGTGCTGCTCACTTGAGCAGAGGCACGTGCAAGCATTTGAGGTAGGCTTATGATGGGAGGGAAGTAAGTTGAGTTAGGTGACACTCAGGCCCCCTCAAAGCCTACGATTGTAAGTCTTGGCTCAAACACACTGTGTGTGATCTCAGATGCCACTTGATGACTGGATTTCCATTTATCTGTGTGATCAGAAGCGTAGACGGGCAACTCCAAGATCATGTTATCTAGCCATGGCTTAAAGTATATGGGAGGATGTAGGTAGGTTATATACAAATGTGGTTGATCCTTGAACAACATGGGGCTTAGGGGAGTCAACCTCCATGCCTAACATCCATATATAAGTTTTGACTCCCCAAAAACTTACTAAGGGCCTACTATTGACCAGAAGCCTTACCGATAACATAAATAGTTGATTAACACATGTTTTATATGTAGCAAGGGCTATATTTAACACTAAAGTAAGCTAGAGAAAAGAAAATGTTAAGATAAAATATATTTGCCACTTATTAAGTGGAAGTGAATCATCATTAAAGTAATCATCCCCATCGTCATGTTGAGTAGGCAGAGGAGAAAGAAAAGGGGTTGGTCTTGCTGTCACAGGGGTGGCAGGGATGGAAGAAAATCCACATGTGCAGTTCAAACCCATGTTCAAAGAGCAGCTGCACGCACCATTGGACTTGAGCATCTGGGGATTTTGTTACCTGTGAGGGAGTCCTGGAACCAATCCCGTGTGGACTCCAGGAGACAGCTGTATATAGAAAAGTCCAATGGGGCTCGGCGCCTGTGGCTCAGAGGGCTAAGGCGCCAGCCACGTACACCTGAGCTGGCGGGTTCGAATCCAGCTCGGGCCCGCCAAACAACAATGACGGCTGCAACCAAAAAATGGCCGGGCGTTGTGGCGGGCGCCCGCAGTCCCAGCTACTTGGGAGGCACAGGCAAGAGACTCGCTTGAGCCCAGGAATTAGAGGTTGCTGTGAGCTGTGATGCCATGGCACTCTATCCAGGGTGACAGCTGGAGGCTCTGTCTCAAAAAAAAAATAAAAAAAAATAAAAGTGTAACTGCACTTTCAGGCATAATTAGGAAGGCACGAGAGAATAGCCAGTGCCCCAATTGCACCTTAAGGCTGAGGGAGGAATTTGGTAACTGGCTTTTCAGACATCTGCTGTTGAGTTACAGATGTGGGGGATAGACGACCAGGGTTAGGGAGGACTACTGAAAGGTGACTCCAGCATCCAAGAGAAATTCCATTTCCTGGCCCTCCACTATGAGGTAGACCTGGGGCTCTTGAGGGGTAATAACATAAACTGGATCCATGAGAAACTGTCCCAGATACCATCAGTCCAGTTTGGAGGCTGAGGGGGTCACTATCCTTCACCACCGGAAACAGGCTGTTGTCCAGTGGTCACCTTTGCTCTCTGGACAAGGGGCCAGGTCTTGCCCAGCAGGCAGTGCTGCTTGAGGCAATTTTTCTTTCTTCTTTCTTTCTTTTTTTTTTTTTTTGGAGACAGAGTCTCACTTTGTCGCCCTCGGCAGAGTGCTGTAGCGTCACAGCTCACAGCAACTTCCACCTCCTGGGCTCCAGCGATTCTCCTGCCTCAGCCTTCCAAGTAGCTGGGACCACAGGCACCTGCCACAACATCTGGTTATGTTTTGTTGTAGTTGTCATTGTTGTCTTGCAGGCCCAGGCCAGGTTCAAACTTGCCTGCTTCGGTGTGTGTGGCTGGTGTCCTACTCACTGAGCTATGGGCTTTAAGTTTTATTTATTTATTTTTTTAGACAGAGCCTCAAGCTGTCACCCTGGATAGAGTGCTGTGGCATCACAGCTCACAGCAACCTCCAATTCCTGGGCTCAAGCGAATCTCTTGCCTCCACCTCCCAAGTAGC
>CAUYRH010145875.1:0-25791 GCA_963574655.1 Perodicticus potto | reverse complement strand
TCCAGGTGTATTTCTTTATGAATTTATATTTTAATTCCACAGTGGTCTAATAAAATACTTTGTGTGACTTGAACTTTATAAATGTATTGTGAGTTTTAGATGATTCTTAACATTGCTTATCTTGGTAAATGTTATAGTTACACTTGAAAAGATGGCATATTGATAAATAAATAAGTAGATATCATCTGATATCAAATAAAACACCTATTTGTAGAGTTAAACTTACAGTAATGTGAATAGTTTCTGGCTCCAACCTTAATTGAGGTTTGTGGAGGTTACTGAGTAGGTATAAATAACAAATGGGATAGTGTAGCAAAGAAGATAATTTGAATGATATTTGAGGAAAGAAGACAAAATGTCAACATTAAGTAAGCATTGTAGAGAGTTAAGTTCTAGGTTTGAGTTGAAGCTATAAAGAAAATAACAAAGGACATAGTCAAAACCCATACATACCTAGAAAAAGGAAATCCAGTGGAAAATATTTATGCAAGTGATTCAGTGTTAAGGCTGTGAAAAATGCAAGTGTATTGGAACTCCATTTTTATATTGCTGATAGGAGTGTCCAACCTTTTAGCTGCTCTGCATGACACTGCAAGAAGAATTGTCTTGGGCCATACATTAAATACATAAACACTAATGAACAACAGCAACAAAATGTCTGTGCATACTTTTGTGATATCAGCCACCACACCACAGATAAACAAAAATGTCCTAACATAATCTTCATATGGCCCATATGCTACAAGTTGGACATCCTTAGTCCATTTTCATTACGAACCAGTTAAGAGTTTAATCAATCACTTTTACTAATCAACTTATATACATAAGGCACTTTTCCAGATATTATAGATACATGAAGAAAGTCAAACATCAGCCCTCTAGTTTCAGTTCCTACAACTAAGAAGCTTGGGAGCTATCACTTCTACCCTTACAAGAGAAAAAAGCTGAACGAACTGAAAATCAAACACTTGTCTTGCATCTATCAGTGAAGTTAGCTTTTAGGAAAACTGCTACCCCAAAATCTGGAGAGACAGGTAAATCAAGAGAGTTACAACTGATATCTGCTTACTTGGAGAAAGTTTCTGGAGCCATAAATTGGTAGAAACCCTTTAATGGTAATTTTTATGAATTGCTAGAGGCTGAATATGGAGAAATACAAGAGTGAGATAATCCTGGGGGGGATGTTGGTCTGTTCATCCTCTTGGGGAGTCCCTTATTGCTTTATTTTACCTTTTGTTCTATTGTTTTATGAGTTGTGTGTTGGGGGGGTGCTTAAAGGTGAATTTCCACTGGTGGGTAACTATTGTGGTGATTTGTGTATAATGCTATTCTGAGTATTTCATGTAAGGCAAGTCTGGTCATGGCAAATTCCCTCAGTGTTTGCTTATCTGGAAAAGATTTAATTTCTCTATCAGTTGTGAAACTTTATCAGAATGTAGAATTCCAAGCTTACAGTTGCTGGGTTGAAGATGGGACCACAGTGCCTTCAGTCTTGTAAGATTTCCAATAAGAAGTCTGCCGTTAGCCTGAAGGTTTTCCTTTGCAGGTTATTTGATGTTTTTGTTTTGCTGATTACAGAATTTTCTCTTTAATTAACTTTAGCCAGGTTGATTACTACATGTCTTAGAGATGATCTATTTGCTATTCATCCTAGTGTTTGAAGTCCTTTTTGTATCCACATATCTGAATTTCTGGTGATACAGGAGAAATTTTTTCTATCATTTACCCAAACAGGTTTTCCATGCTTTTAGCTGCTTCAACTACTCCCTCAGGGAGAAGAAATGTTATTTCACTTACTATAGTCCCATATCTCTCTCAGTGGCTGCATAGAAATTTTTTATACTCATCTCTGCCTCTTTGAATGATATGGTTATCTCAACAGCCTTATCTATCAGCTCTGAGATTCTTTTCTCTCTTTGGTTTAGCCTGTTGTTAAAGCTTCCTGCTATGATTTGAAATTGCCTAAATCAATTCATTTCTTTAAGTTCTGTTATGTCCTTATGTTGTCTAACTCTCTAGTCACGTTTTCATTATTTTTCATTGATTTCCTGAAATATTGTTTTGGCTTATTTTTGTTGGTTTCAACTTTCTCTTTAATTAAATTCATCTCAGTAGCTATACCTATTCTGAATTCTATTTCTGTCATTTCAGTAATTTCCTTATGGGTAGAGTCCAGTACTGTAGCTCCATTGTGTTCCCTTGGGGGTGTCAAACTATGTTGTCTTTGTTCTTTTCCAATTTCTTCTCAGTTGGATCCTCTTCTCTTAGCTCTGGGTTAATAGAATTTCAGAGAATCTGTTCTCCTTTACCGGGGTTCTCTCAATTCAAGTGCAGAAATGATGGCTGTTCAGGGCTCAGATGTCCTTGGGCCTTGGAGAGGTTCTGTTGGCCTAGTAGTAGTGCTGGGAACTTAGTGGTGGGCTCTTATGGCCCAGGAACAACTCTGGAGTCTCAGGGGATAGAGTTGCAAGCCTGGAAAGGGCCATAGAAATACAGGGATGGAGGCCCTGTGGGACTATTTCACCAACATGGGGACTGATGAGGCCTAGTTATTCAGGCAGGGATTTGTCTCAGTGGCCCACATTCAATGTAGGCACCTGGAGCTTCTTGTTAGACAAGGTTCTCCTTCTGCACATAGGACCCACTGAGGCAGTCACCCCAGGATTCTCAAGTGGCACCTGTGGTGTCTGGAGCTCCTCCTCTGCTCACCTCCCATGCCAGGGAGGTGTACTTGGTTCCCAGTCACAGGGCATGACATGTAGGAGTAAATATTCTCTCTCTGGCTTGACAGGGCTGCTGCAAAGGCTACTGCTGGAAGGCTGGGTGCTAAGCAGATATGGCTCCATGCACCAGAGTAATGACATGGCACTGTTTGCAGAAACCTGGAATTGTCAGACATCAGATCTCTGCTGTACCTGCTCTTCAGTGGAATGTCTTTGAATAGACTCCCAATCAGGCCAGAGGTCTGCATGGAAGAGGGACACCATTCACAGATGAAGCTGCTGTAACTTTTGTTTCTCTTCTAAGAAACAATCACTCCCTTGCGTTACTTTTATTCTGCTGTCTTCACTTCTTCCCAGCAGCGTGAATTGTATTGGGACCTCCAGATTAATCTGCAAGATGGTGGGTGATACTTTTAAGAATCATCCACACCCTGTTGATTGAGTTGGTTGATACTGCAATGAGTTGTTCTCCCTGCCAATGGTTGATGCTTACAGGAAAGAGTCAAGTGCAGGTATGTTCTTTTTTGCCTGTCATAAGCCTTAGCCTCACAGGAGAAGCACCTGAAGGCCCCAGCCTCTGGGATGGACTCTGTAGCTCCCAGTGGGTTGCTTCTTCTCCACTATAGCAACGTTAAGTAGAGGAGTAAGGCTGGACATGGTTAGTTTAGGTGAGTTTGGGAAGCTTAGCAAAACTTTGGTAGGGCTTGAAGGTCATTTTTTCTAGCCTCTAGGAAGGTCAAGACAGGATCTTCTAACTGGGAAGGGTGTCATGGGAAGGGACTGTGATTACATGACTGACTACTGGAAGTGAGCTCTGACACTCTTGCACTACCCTTGCCTTCTGGTATCCAGTTGCAAATGGGTGCCTGAATGTACCACATTAAGTTGCTATGCCACCATGAACAGGGTTCTCCCCCACTGGAGGACCCACCCTAGTGTCAGTGTGACTTTGCTGTAGGGGAGGGGTGGGCACTCCTCCAGATCTCTGTATCTTGAATCTCCACAGTATTTTCCTTTCAGTTTTGACCACATGTGCTCATTTGCCTCCAGAGTCCCAAATCTACACCCTGTATTCCCCAGCAGCTCACTCAAATCCTGGGGGTACAGTATCTGGCCTGAATGTCTGATCCACTGGAGTATCTCTGGGAAATTCCAGTGGGCAGGAAGCTCCCAGGTCAGGCACCAGAGATCCTCAATGGGGGAGAGATATGGGTCCCACTTGTTGTGGAAATCTCAGACTAGAGGATGTGCCAGGTAGGGAGAGTTGACCACTTACCAAATTCTTGCCTCAGACTACTGTATTGGTTGTAGTGGGGAGGGGAGGAGTTGGGGAGGAAAAGATTCTGAATGGAAGAAAGCTGGCTCTCTGGCCTCTCGGTCACTCTCCTTGGAGAGGAACCCCACACAGAACATCCAAACTCTGGGATCATGCAAGTTCTCCACATAGTTTCATGGTTACTACAGTGTTTGGACTCATGGGGATGGGTAAGCTTCCAAGTAACTTTGTATTCCACAGATCACTGAAAGAGTACACAGGGCAAAAAACCATCCCCCTTATCCCTTCAGTGGGTTCAGAGCTTCTCTGTGTTTGATCCTTACTGATATCTTTTTTCCTTTCTCCTCTTCCTTGACTGCATTGCAGTTTTCTTCTGTGAGATCCTTGGCAGGCTCCAGTATTTATTCTTCTGACTTCCACACGAGCTGTGTCCTTTCTCCCATCACCTTTACCTGAAACCCTTCCTTTCCTCTGGGACAGTCCGATAAGTGATGTTTTCAGTTAGCCATCTTGCCATAATCCCTGAATGCTAATGTTTATAGCAGCTTGTTGTATTAGCAGGGATGAAAACATTACTTTATTCATCTTTGTCAGAGCTCATGGGTGACCAGGTGCATTGTCAGGGAGCAGCTATATCCACCTTTTGACATGCTTTCCTCACTAGACATAATCATTTTTTTTCTTTTGATTTAAAGTGAAAGACATGTGACTATTCCTCTCACTTGAATACTTAGAGGTCTTTGTAGGATTATCAATTGGCCTAATGTTAATAATATTGTGCCTCAGGGAATAGGGAGGCCCAAGGACACGGAGAGAGAAACAGGGGAACAGATGGACAGTGAATTCACAGAACACACAGGTATTTATCAATGAAGTTTACTATCTTATGGTGTTGTGTGCATGATTTTCAGTAGCCCTAAAGCATGACATTAGTAATATCAAAGATCCCAGATAATAGATTAACATAGCAAATATAATACTAATAAAAATGTTTGAAATATTTTAATAATTACTAAAATGTGACACACATACATGACATGAACACATGTTGTTGGTAAAGTGATGCTGGCAGACTTGCATCACTCAAAGTTGACAAAACCATTCAGCTTGTCAAAAATACAATATCTGCGAAGTGCAATAAAGTGGAGAAAAATAAAACAAGGTATACAAATAAATGGTTGAATAATCAAATATGCGGTAGAAGAGATAAATCTTACATGAAGAAAAATCCCAAATAATGTATGTAAATAATAGACCATTAAAGGTTAAGTCACTTTTCCCCAAACATTATGTAAAGGAAGGGAAAAAAGAATAATGGAAAAATCTCATTGACTCTATTGCAGCAAGAGGTTCAAGGTTCATATCAGCATTAATAAGTCATGTTGCTAGGATGTATCCTTGATATTTTGTGATGAGAATGGCGTTTTACCTCTGTGATCACCCTCTCAAAAATGCATTAACTCAGTCTATTGATGAGGAAAACGTCAATCAAATCACAATCGAGAGAAGTTTTACAAAGTACCAACAGTACCCCTCAAAAGTGTCAAGATCATATAAAAAAAGGAAAGTCTGAGAAATGCTCACAACAAAGAGAAGCCAAAGTGGTGCAGCAGTAAATGTAATGTGGAATAATGTGTGGTTTCCTAGAACATAAAATGTATAGCACACTTTTGGGGGGCACAATTATAAGAGAGACTTTAACAAATACAATCAATCTAACATGGTCCTTTGTACCCTCAATGAATCTCCAACAATAAAAACAAATTAATAAACACACACAAAAAAAACCCCCAAGATAACAACTAGGGAAATCTGAGTAAAGTATGAACTTTAGTTAATATTATATCAGTAGTAGTTCATTAATTGTGACAAATATATCATACTAATGATGGATGCCAATAACATAGGAAATTGGTGGAGGGATATGCAGGAAATTTTTGTGCTATCTTTATAATAATTCTGTATGTCTAAATTAGTTCTAAAATAGAGAAATGGGAGATAGTGATCAAGGGGTACAGTTTCAGTTTAAATTAGAGAAATAAGTTTTAGTGATCTATTGGACTGCATGAACTACAGTTAAAAATAATTCATATTTCTAAATTTCTTAACAAATAATTATATGATATTTTCACCATGAAATATAAGTTGGTAAGATAACAGATAGGTTAGCATGGGTTAATATTTTAACAATGTATACCAAGATCAAAACATCATAGTGTATCCAATAAATATACGCAATTTTTATTTTTAATTATGAATAAATGTTTAAAAAGTTAAAAATTAAAATGAAATTATTTAAAAAACAAACACGGTTTGGTGGGATTGTAAAATGGCAGAGGTGCTATAGAAAACTGTATGAAGTTTTCTCAAAAAAAATTTAAAAAGATAGAACTGCTGTATGAACCAATAATCCTACCTTTGGGTATACATTAAAAAAATTGAAAATAAGATTTCAAAGATGTATTTACACAACTATGTTCATTGCAGCAGTACTCACAGTAGCCCAGAAATGTGAACAATCTAAATGCCCACTAATGGATTAATGGATAAAAGAAAATGTGGTATATACACACAGTGGGATATTTTTTAACTTTAAAAAGGAAAAAAAAAAATTTGACATTTGTGAAAATATGGGTAAAACTTGAGGAGATCATCCTAAGTGAAATAAGCCAACCACAGAAGGATAAACATTTCATGATTCCACTTACATGAGGTATGTAAAGTAATCACAATCATAGAGGCAAAAAATATAATAGTGATTGGCAGGGACTGGGGTGAAGTGGGGCAAAGGAGGAGTTGTTTCTCAATGGGTATAAGGCTTTAGCTATGGTAGATGGGTAAGTTCCACAGATATGTTATACAATAATGTGCACAGAGTTAACAATGCTGTAAAGTATATTTAAAAATTGTTGAAAGTAACTCTATGTTATGTGCTTTTTACCACAATGAAAAAATTAAACATGGTTTAACTCACTTTAATTTAAAAATAAATACATGTGCTACCACTTTTTAAGGGGGGCTGAAATAGTATTGTGTTTTCCAAGTAAGTAAATATTACGTTATCTGAATTCCATCATTGAATATTTGATAACTTCATAAGTGTTATCAAATATTACCAGGTTATGTTCTACAGGAAAAATTATAAAAGGACAGTACCTATCCTGAAAGACCATACATCCGAATGAGGAAGGCGGAAAAGGAAAAAAATTACAGTGCAATGTGTTAAGTGTTGATACAGGAGTGAAGAATACTTTCGGAATGAAGAGAAAACAGGAAACAATTCCTTAAAGAAATGATACTTGAATTAAGTCTTAAATGATGAGTACACTTTATTTTTTAATTAATTATTTAATTATTATCACTATTTTTTGCTGGAGACAAAATCCCACTCTGTTGGTGCAAGCTACAATGCTGTGGCATCATTGCTCACAACAACCTCAAACTCCTGGGTTCAAGTAATCCTTCTGCCTCAGTCTCCCATTTAGCTGGGACTATAGATGCCTGCCATAACTCTTGGACTACATTTGTTTTTCTATCTATGGCAGGTACAAGGTTTTGCTCTTGCTCCAGCTGGTCTCAAACTCTTTAACTCAAGGGATCCTGTGGCCTCAGCCTTCTAGTGTGAGGATTACAGGCATGAGTTATGGTGGCTGGCAATAAGTAAAATTTATTAATGTAGAAAATGAATGAATGGGATGGTGACCAGAAGGTATAGCATGAGTGAAGGAACATGGATGTGATATTCTGTATAGGTCATCTAACTACTGAATCATGTTTGGCAGACTATAAAGAATAAGTTTACAGATACTCAGAAGAGGGTAAGTCACAGGAACTTTAAGAAAGATTGACAGTTTTTTTTTCCTTTAGTTATGATTTATGAGCAAATAGCTAGAAATTAAGATGATCTAGTTTGAGAAACACTAAGGTAAAGATATCTGTGTATATAGCATATCTAATAAGTCACAGTTAACCATCTCAGTAACCATGTAGGTAGAATCAATGTGCTCCCAAGTGTAGGGTTATAATGGAGATGTTAATTTTTATCTCTGTGTCTTTTAGTTGGAACTCAAATGTTCATTAAGTATGAATGGGATGAAGGAATGAACACAGAGGCAACAAGGGGATTTTTTTTTAGTAAGAGACATGGAAGTATGTTGGGTGCCAACAAGCCAAAGGTGATTTGTCCTCATTACTAGTGAGTACCTTCAAAAGGAAAAGCAGAGGAACGATGATGATAAAATCAAAGTAGAAAAATGTTGTGACAATCAAACACGAAGACAGAATGATTACAATAGAAATTAAGATAGACAATTATTTTACAATACAGGAGAACCTAAATAGTTGACCGCCTCCCTACATTGACCACCTCCTTATACTGACCTAGTTTTCGTAGACCAGACATGTGCCACATGTATCTATCAGTACAGTAGGCCTAGTCCTTTATGTTGACCACCACCGTATGTCAGCAAATTTGTTACAGTCTCTTGGAGGTCAACTTACAGAGGCTCTCCTATACTTCCAGGCAAGATCAAAGAAGAAGACAATAGGGAATCTAAGAGCTGAGGAAAGTACTAAGAGACTGTAAGGATGTACATCATAATGAAGATATTAATTCTTTGTGCACCAATATGTAATCCACAGAGGAAGAGAACTGCAAGATACCATTAAAAAGATATATTCTAAATTAAGAAGAAATACATGAAGAAATACTCACACCAGATAGATAACCAGGAAGGTAAAATAATCACATTTATATTTTTTTCTTGTGAATAGCCATGATATGCAAACAGCCTCAGAGTTCAATAGTAGCTGGATAAAGAAAATGTAGGTGATGTGTATATAGACATATATACAATGAAATAGTAATCCATTAATATTAATTCATTAAAAAAGAATGAAATACTGACATTTACAATAACATTGTTGATCCTAGAGGACAATATGCTGTTATATTAATTAAAATAAACCAGGCCTAGAAAGACAAATACTGCATGACCCAATGTATATGTGAAATCTAAAAGGTCAGACTAAAAGAAGTAGACAGTGAAACAGTGGTTACCAGAGACTAGGGGGTGGGGAAGTAGGGAATGAAGAGTTGCTGAAAAGGTCCAAATTTTCATATAAACAGGAGGAATAGATTTGTCATCTTTCTCACAGCGTGGTGAGTATAGTCAGTAATAATACATTATGTGTTTCAAAGTGACTGAATTTCATATGTCCTACCATAAAAATGATAGGTAAATAAGTTGATGGATATATTAATTAGTTTGCTCTAATGACATATTATGTACTTATTTCAAAACATCACATCATACCACATAAAGACATATAATTATGATTTATTATGAAAAATAATATTAAAGATAATTTAAAATGTATTTTTAATATGTTTAAAAGAATAACTTTCCTTAAGATATTGAGTTAAGGCTAGGTGCAGTGGCTCACGCACATAATCCTAGCACTCTGGAAGTCCAAGGCAGGTGGACTGCCAGAGCTCACAGGTTAGAAACCAGCCTGAGCCAGAGGGAGACCTCCTCTCTAAACAAAAATAGCTGGGCATTCTGGCTGGTGCCTGTGGTCCCAGCTACTTAGGAGGCTGAGGCAAGAGAATTGCTTAAGCCCAAGAGTTTGAGGTTGCTGTGAGCTATGATGCCACATTACTTTACTGAGGGTGACAAAGTGAGATTCTGCTTCAAAAAGAGAAAAAAAAAGCTATTGAGTTAGAATAGGGTTAGAAAAACCAGATATACTCTGCGGTAGGAATTATTTTGAGTTTGATCCATATAATCTGTCATGGGGACAGAATATATGTCTATGTGCTCAATTAAAGAAAACATATCAAATAATTTGGAATATCATTGATCAATATCTTCAGCTTGAAGGTTAAAATAATAATTTTAGCAAAAAGGATTTACACTGCTCAATGTTGGATAAAAAGTAAACACAGAAGATGATTGTTGAAATTTACTTCAAACCATCACAGAACACAAAAATAATAGATAGATTTAATTATATAGTAAAAAGTTTTGCTTTTATTTCTTTTCCTTTGAAAATAAGTTTTTACCTTAAATTGAAGGTTAAAGGTAGAGCGAAATCTTACTTTTAAATCATTATAAAATACTTTTGACACTGTCTCCAACATTTTAAGGGCACAAGATTACACTGTAAGTGGATTTCCTACTACCTAATATTACCACGTAGGAAAATGTCATTGTTCTTAGATTAATATTGAAATATGGTAAAATAGTTTCATGCTTTTATATGATCAACAATTTCATTCCTCAATGTCTCAAAAGCAAATCAATGGAAAGTTCATTTAAGAAGACAAATTTACCTGTTTATAACATATATTGAATGACATGAAAAGAAAATAATTATGCCTTCTTAGAACTGTGCTGATATTTTTCTGACAAATGATTTCAATAAAATATCTTAAACACCATTTTGTGAAAGTGCATGTACAGATCTGTACTTTGCTGAATTGGTCCAATCTAGCATGCATTGATTAGAATAGTATAGTTTATAATGAAGAAACCAATAAACTCCTAAATCTCAGTGGTTTAACACAATAGGTTATTTCTTGCCGACGTTATAATCTTATTCAGATTACACATCCTGCCTCTATGGTTACATAGTCTGGCCTCCAAAACTGTATTGAAGTGGAAAGAGAAATCTGGTTTTTATTTACATCATTTTAGAAATTACACATTCTTTGCTTACAGTCTGAAAGGACAAAATTATTTCTATGATATCAAGTTAATTGCAGGCCTTGGAAGTTGTAGTGGAGCTTATGGAATATTTGAGGAACATTAAATGTCTTTAACTTCTGAAGTGCTATGTTCTTTCCACAGAGACCAGAAGAAACATTACCAAAAACTAGTTTGAATGTCAAGACTGATGATGGCATACTTCCACCAAAGGGTGTGAAAACATTTGATACTCACATAATGAGGAATCTGAATAAAGTAGGCAGATTCCCAAGCAGGTCTGAAAAGGACTCAAGTGACTTCAAAGAGAGTGAGAGCAAGTGGCTCTGACTTTTATTGTGACAAGGGAGGAGGCCAGCTTACCCAGATGAAGGGCAGAAGGCACAGCGGGAGGTGGGGCTTGAAAGCTGTCCGCTAACAACCAACATGAATGGAGTAAGGCTCATTATCACATATGGAGATGGATTATTTCATTATTTCCCCTGGTTATTAACTTTAGTACTAGATAAATTTTAGAACATAATTTATGTGGCATGCTAGGTATTCTAAGCATATGAGTATCATTTTAACAAATTTTCTAGATTCAAAAATCTCATACTTTACTTGTCAGTTTCTACTTTAGTTATTCTTCTCAGAAAAGTCATTGATGCCCTCTTAATGGAGGCCAATTTTCGGAACCAATTCTGACCAGGGCATAGAGTATATCAGACACTTCAGCTCTTCATTTGGAGTAATCACAATTAGTCATCTTGGCAAAGATTTAGTACTGGATTTGTCAGGAAGAATACTTGTTACCTAGATGTTCACTAAATCACAAAATTTCTCCATTTTCCACTGTCTATTCTACTTTAAATGTTTTATGGTTCTGGTCACAACTCTCAGTCTCTAGTGGTGTTGTCCTATTATTTTTGGCCTAGACTACCACAACAGCCTCATGTCTCATTTTCCTTAATCCACTCTATCCCCTCATGTGATCCATTTTCTAGGGAGCTAAATTCTCTGACTTAAATTAATCTCATTCTACTATTGCGTCTACATCTTCCCACAAGCTGAGCTGATCTTTTTCCTGTCCTAAAAACTCAGTACTGTCTCTTCTCTTAGTGTTTCTGTACATGTTAATCCATCGTTTTCAAATGATCTTTCTTCCCCTCTCTTGACTTGAAAAACTCTTCCTCATCTTTTAGGTTTTAGCTGAAATATAATTTCTTTAGAGAAATGTTGCCTGTTCTCCTTATTGCTATTATGAGTATCCTTTGTTATAATCTCTTCACTGCTGCCTCTAATTTTCCTTCATAGTACTTGCATTTTATTGCAGTTGGCTCTTATCTGTCTTCTCTTCTACACTGCGAGCTACATGGTGGAGGAAGTCTAGTGCTTTAGACATTTTGCTTATCTTCTATCCTTTACACTCAGACAGAACCCTAGGGGATCCAATAATAGCACATCAGTCCCCTTCTGGCACTAAATCCCAGCTGTAAACATTAGGCCTTGTATTTATATTACTCACATCCACCATGGAATCTTGAATAGAGTAAGTACACACTATAAAAGTTTGCTCAATCTGTGCCCTGCTAAGTTGTTACCAAATATCTTCAGAAGCCTCAAATATTACTTTTAAGATTTGTTCTTTGTCCTGAAGATTCATGAAAACATTAATGCATTGTAATAGAAGAGTGCAGTGGAAAAACACGTGCTTTTGAAAATCATTCTGGCAGCAGTGTGGAGCAAGGAATGATAAGATCGGTTAGGACAGAGATGAGGGGCTGAATTTGAGTAATAACATGAGAATTTGTGAAAAGACGGCATGATTGGGTTTTAGAAGCAAAATTTGTGCCACATGAAATAAAGAGATCATGTAGAATATTATAAAACAACTTCAAAGTTCTTAACTTGAGTAACTGGGATGAAATATATTCCAAAATTTAGGCATGGTAGAGAAGATGATGTCACTAGATAAACTGTCATTATTATTCTACTTTGGCTATCTTTGTCGGGTACATGCTGTGTATGGAAACTGATCTATTTTCTTTTATAATTGGTGTGTTTGATGTTTCTTTCTAGTACTCTAATGATGTTAAGAAATATTTTGTTGCAGGATGAAACTCCATGATCTAAAATATAATTCAGAGATGGACCAAGCCATAAAAAAAGCAAGTAATGTTTTCTGATTGGGAAAAAATGGACAATGTGCATTTTTGTAAAGGTTTTCCAACTTTATACCACTATCAACTCTGTGTATCACTAGACCAAGAACTATGCTATTGCTATTAGCTATAAAAGGCCTAATGATCAGGGCAGTGCCTGTGGCTCAAGGAGTAGAGCGCCGGCCCCATCTACCGGGGATGGCAGGTTCAAACCTGGCCCTGGCCAAAAACTGTAAAAAAAATAAATAAATAAAACAAAAGACCTAATGATCCTTTCTTGGTAATGACTTAAGTAATTATAACATTAAGGTAAAAGTAAGAGTTTAAAATATGTTTAAATCCCTTATCAAAAGTATCACTAACAATTTTAAAGTAGAACAAATAAATTGAATGAAATGTAAATTTATTTTTCAGAATCATGCTTCAATCACAGACTTAATATTTTATCTAATTAGCTTTTGATAGAAATAACAAAATTAAAAGAAACACTGACTGTGGACTTTCAGATGAAGATGGTAGGTTGACTACTATCAACCTACATTAAACTTATGGTAAAGATTTTTAAAAGTACCAATAACAAAGAACAAGGATTCCATAAAAGGGAACATCACAGGGCAGGCGATTTTAACACACAGGGAACAGATGGAGGAGAAATGACTTGTAGAGGATATATCAAAGAGGAAGAGCCAGTTTATTCCATGGAGGCTAAAAGAGACTTAGGATTTAGTGGCTCCAGGTAAGGCAGAGGAAGAGAAGAGTTGCAGAGCAAAACTCAGGACAATAAACTAAAATGATGTGCCTAACAGTTGATTCCCGATCTCATACCCAGAAGGCTGAAAGGCTGAAAGGCTCAAATAAATATTTTTAGCAATAAAATAATTCAGATATGCTTAAAGACAGCTTTCTTATCTCCAAGATGGAGATAATTACAGTATATTTTTCTTATTATATTTGTGAAGGATAAATTAATTAATATGTGTGAAACACTTAGAACAGTTTTTGGCTAATAGGAGATAACATACGATGAGCTACTTTTTTACTATATACTTCCACAAAGCACAAAGATGTAAAGAAAAAGGAAGATATGGAAAATAGAAAAATGCAATAACTGAAATATTCTAAAAATTAAATTCAGTATAAGAATTGGAGAGAAAACTAAGACTATTTCCCGGAAAATAAGAAAAATTGGCAAAAATATAGGGGAAATACGAAAGAAAATATAATAATAAGTCCAGTAAGTTCAACATCCAAGTAATAGAAATTCTAGAAAGAGACAATATTAGAAAATAGAAAGAAAGGAATTACCAAAATAGAGAAGCTCTGTTAGAGTGGAGGCCACCTGGGGTCTGATATCCCTCTGAAAGGAGTGTGTCAGAATATTTTGTGATATTTGGGGAATTTTCATTTACAATATTCTCTAGTATGGTTTCCATTCCCCTAGGGCCTTCTTCTCCTTTTGGGATACCCATAACTCGTATGTTTGAATGCTTCACAAAGTTTCATATTTCTGTTAGTGAACATTCTGCTTTCTCTCTCTTCTTTTCTGCCTCTTTAACTATCTGAGTTATCTCAAGAACTTTGTCCTCTACCTCTGAGATTCTTTCTTCTGTGTGCTCTAATCTGTTGCTGATACTTTCTATTGTATTTTTAAGTTCCCTAATTGACTGCTTCAGTTCCTTCAGCTCAGCTATATCCTTTCTATATTCTTCATATTGTTCATCTCTTATTTGATTCTGTTTTTGGATTTCCTTTTGGTTATTCTCCACTTTATCAGCAGTTTCCTTCATTGTTTCCATCATTTCCTTCAATGTTTTTACCATCTGTATTCTAAATTCCCTTTCTGTCATTTCCTTTTTTTTTATATACGGAGTTTTTATTTTTTAATTGAAATTCACATCAGATTAACTATTTTAAAATACAGGCAGTCCCTAAGTTACAAACATCCAACTTATAAAAAACTCGCACTTATAAATAGAGTCTATTAATTACAGTAAGTCCCTGAATTATAAACATCTAACTGACCATGACTCAGTCTTACGAGTGAAGGCTATTACAGAAATGTACCCATTCCATCTTACATACAAATTCAAGTTAAGAAAACCTACAGAACCCCTATCTTGTTCATGACCCAGGGACTACCTCTACACAATTCAGCAGCATTTAGTACATGTACATTGTTTTACAACCACCATCTCTATTTAGTTCCAAAACTATATGGGGTTTTCATTTTCCCAAAAGAAAACCTTGTGCATACTGAGCAGGATCCTGTGTAGTAGCGACCTCACAGTTCCCTGGTGGTGGTGAGGAGTGCTCTGGACTGGTTTTTCATGTTGCCAGAATTTTTCTGCTGATTCTTTCTCATGAATGTTTTCTTTTACCTGTTTCCTTGCCCTAATTTTCCTTTCACTTCCTCTTGCTCTTTAAGTTGCTGTGCCTCTGGCTTAGAGTTTCAATGAGTCCTTTTGGTACAGGACCAGAAGGATGAGAAAATTGAAGAGCAAAATGGGAAAAAAAGATTCAAAAAAAAAAAAAAAGAAAGAAAAGAAAAAAAGAAAAGTAAAAGAGAAAGGAGAGGGTATGAGTAAAGGGGAACAATGACACAAGAAAAACATCAGGGGACAATGTACTCAGAGAGTGACTTCCCCATTTCTCCTCTTGGCAGTGAGGAAAGGCTGGACTTCACAAGATCCCATGCTCTGAGCCCTGAGGTTTCAGGCTGTCCCTGGCCTCTTTGGAGTCATAGGCCTTCAAGGAGGCAGTGTGACAGTGCTAGCCTCAGGTGAGCAGGGCAACAGAAGGAGCCACCTTTTCCGTTTCTGCTGCCCCTTCCCAGTCCCGGTGCTGGAGCTATTGCCTGCCTTTTCCCACTGGCCCTGGGACTGGAGGGCACTGCAGCTACCTGGCCAGGACTTTGAAGTGTCCCTAATATTAGAGTGTGAGTTTGGGCAAAAGGCTCTTGAGCAAACAATGTCCACATAAGGACCAGCTGCAGGTGACAGATGAAGAATGAGTTGTTCCTCAGCCACAGGGAGATCAGGTTTAGGACCTCTATGTGTTGGGTGTGACTCCACAGTCTGCCCAGTTGACTCATGCCCTGTCTGGGCTGGGTCCAAGAATTAGGGTCTTGACTACTACTTTCTGCCTTTAATTTTGTCAGTGGCATTGACATCATCACACAGGGAGTTGAAGCCATGGAGAGGAAGGAAGCTACTCTTTCCTGCTGTTAGGAAGACATCTGCACAGCACTTACACCAGCCCCTCAGGCTGGGTCCTATTCATCCCACTCACAGGGGCTCCAGCCCTGCCTGAGCCCTGAGGGTAAAGTTGAATTAATTCTCCTGACCTGGCAACCTTGGACTCTTCCCCACATGGCCTGGATGCTCTCATGGCTTCCTTCTGCCCGCCCCCACCCAACTCTTTTCCTTCAAGCCCTAGCCAAGGCTCTGCCTTCTCTCTTCCATGGAGCCCACTAGGAAACCTTAGAGCCTCAGTGTTGGTAACACTGAATTTTACCTTTGTGTCCCTCTTTGCATAGGCTTCCAGCACCCTTGGGAAACTGGAATCTAGAGAATAAAGATGTCTAGGACAGAGTGGTCAAGAAAAGATAGGATCTGTGGTAAATGAGAGGCACTTTCGCATCAAGTGGTCTCATTTTCTTTTGCAGTGACAACACTGACTCCTGCAGGGCACTGAAACTCTATAGCAATGTAGGGTCTTCCACAGAACTTGGGCTCCCAAAGGAAACTCACACCATACTTTGGCTCATGTCATATTTGTTGTGACTGAAGACACTGTAATTCTTTGGCTTGTTTGTCTGCAGAGGCCTTCAGAAGCCTATTTCAGCAGCAGGTTTCACAGGGATAGTGAGAGGAGTCTCCTGGACTCCTGCCGGTCTTGCCTTGGCCCACTTGCATCGTGTGGACTGCCCGACCACCTCTTGAGATGGAAGCCTGGCCCTCACCTTCATTTTGGGACCCTCAAGCAAGCTCTTGTTGCTCTTGCCCTTAGACAGTGCTTTTGGGCTGAGCACACAAGGGAACTCTAGGCTACCCAATGGAGCACTGAATATCCAAGAAAAAAGGCATTTCCTATCTGGCCACATTACCTACAGTAAATACGAGACATGATGGGTAGCAGTTAGAGAAACCCTTCCTAGGTTTCCTGCAAGTTCCTCATTTCTCACTTTTCTACCAGAAGCAGAGGGAAGGGGCTGCCCCAGGGTCTAGGTGCAAAGAGGGGAGTATTGTCCCAGCGCTTCCACCGCAAATGGGGGTGGATAGTCAGGCCTGAGGCCTTTCTTAGAACAGACTGGGGAAGGAGGGAAGTGGCAAGAGTGAGGTGTCAGGACCCATCCAATGACAGGAAGAAATATGACAGGAAGGCCTAGAGTGCTTCAAGGTTTGTTAATAGGTGAGACACATTGCGACCTTTTGCTGTGGTTCTAAAATGCACTTTTTCCCCATCAGGACCCCATCAACACAGTGCTGGGTGTTGATGGGATTTCTTTTTTCAGGTCAGTTGAAGTCTACTTGGCATGTGAGGAACTGCACACACTCAAAGCTTAGCAATTAATTTTTACTCCTGCATTGAATCCTCCTGCAATGATATTAGGAGATGTTATTAAGAGTGGGGACACTGCCAAGTAGGGGGGCATTCATTTAGGGAAACTGTGCATCAACAGTGGTCACCCAGGAATATTCTGAGTCACACTACAGGGATTCACAGGTGGACACAGCCCACACCCTGGCAGGGAACTAACAGCCCCTAGGACCATCCAAGTAGTTGCTTTGGGGGACTACAGAATGAGAACATGGCTTTTATGTGTTTGTATAACAAAGAGCAATTTTATGTGGGAAGAACAAAGAGGAAATTTAGAGCATTTCGAAAGAGAGTAGGAGGTGGGCCCCTCGTTCATGAGTGAGACAAAGAACATTGTTCTTTATGTGGAAAAGCAACTGGTATCATCAAAACCTCCATCACCAGTCACAGCAGCTGGAATCCTGGTGCCTATGTACAGGAAAGCCATAGAGGTGGTACCCCATTTCTCACCATGTACATTGCTTATCGCAAAGGATGTGACTTGAGGATACATACCATTTTCCTTCACTCTGGAGGCTGCCTACAGTTACAGAAAAGAAAGTACTGTGAGCATCAGGCCCTGCTGTGTCATTTTCTCAGATACCTTTCTTTTACTTGGTGACAGTAGAAGAGAAGATGGGAAACAGTGGTTTGGTGTAGTGAGGGAAGATCTAGAGCAGAGCGGACCTCCTGGTACTAAAAGCCGTACACGGTTTCTGGAGGATGTTAGTTTGCAAGTACATTGTGGTTGGCAATCACAGGATGTTCTTCTCCCCAGGGTGAGTTAAAAGAAAGAAACCCGCTGAGAACCAAGCTCACCAGCAGATAGTTTGTGGCTGGTGGTGTCACTTTTCAGTGATTTCTTTGAATAGATCTCAGTTTGTGATAGACTCTCTATTGACATTCCCCACCTGCAATATTGTCTGTCACTAATAATCTAAACTCTAGATTACAAGGTGTCCGACTTTTTAATTTTTTTTTTTTTCTGTACCACATTGGAAGAAGTAGAGTTGTTTGGGGCACTCAGTAAAAGCATAAACACCAAAAAATTCTGAAGAGCAGAAAAAAAAGGTCAGTGCATTCTCTACCTGATATCCAACAAAAATAAACAAAAATCATCACAAAATAAGTATGTGACCCACAGGCCACAAGGTGGACTCTGCTGATCTAAAGGATCAGATGCAAATCTCATTGTAAACTGAAGAAGAAAGACATCAATTACTTAAGCAATATTTCTATCTCAGACAAAAACATGTGACCTGACCCTGTCATTGGATCGAGACTCCTTCTGTTCCCTCTGGCTAGGATGTTCCTTCAAGAGTTCCTTATGGGGAACTATAAGATCAAAGAGTGGTTGTCAGTACCTTGGCAGTGTTGCTTAGACATTATTCTGGAGTATTGGCTTGGTGTGTACACAGGATAAGAGTAGAAGACAAAGAAGAGGAGGAGCAGGAAAGAAACAGGAAACAGAACCTGTGTCTCTCTAGGCAAAGGGCGACTACTGCATGTGCAACAGCCTATCTCACACAGGTGGCACTAAAATGCACACTGGGTTGCAGTGACCAGTGCTCAAGGCTCTTCCTGCCTGATGTGTAGCTGAGCTACATTGCCACGGCCTCCTGATACCCTCCAGGATCACCTATTCCCCAGGATCCACCTGTGCTCTACGAGGTACATCATGTCCTCCTATGCTTTCATACTCAGCTGAAAGCAGGCTTCACTGGAAGATTGGATTCAATTCTAGGCAAAGTTCCATGTTCCATTTGTTTACCTACTTTTGTGTCACAGAGAATTAAAGAGAGATTTGAAAATAAAAAAAAAGTTTTGAGAGAAAATTAAATTTAATTTAAATTTATGTACCAATTCAATCTACTATTCAAGCATAAGGGCTTAGAAAAACCAAGTTCATATATTAGAGGATGAGTGCATTACCTTTCCTGTACCCTTTCTTAAGAGAGAATTAAAGGATGTGATCTAGTACATTGAGAAAGACAAGCAAAAAGAAAATATGGAGTTCAAGCAATCATGGACACAGAACAGAATATTAATGAAGAAAATGCTAACAGAACCCAGGAGTTTGGCAAATGCAGATAATAGAAACACAGATGACAACATAGAAAAGCTCATAAATTTCTAGTAGTACCACCACATTACTTAATAGTATCAAGAATGCTAATTTTGAGTTAAAAACATAGATGTCCATGATATTTTACAACTAAGAACTTTCTCTTGCCTATTATACTCTTCACAGAAAGGATTCAAATAAGTAGAGAGGTTTAAACAACTTGCTTTTGTGCCTTCCATTTGGGCTTTAGATAATAAAATATATGTAATTGTTGGAGAGAAACAGATAAAGAAAGAATGACAAAGTCTGTTTGGTGGAATAAGAAACCTAGTTGCAAACACAAGGTGAGACGATTAGGCTCATGAACTCATCCTAGAATAGTGCTACCTCATTGCTGAATATCATTATGATCACCTTCGAGGTATTCCCCTTGGGAAGATATGCACCAATGCCAGTGCCTAGCTCACACTTCAAAATAATTTTGGAACTCCTTTTCTGGACTGACCAGCTGTTGTTCTATGAAGCCTGACAATTAAGCTCACAAATTCATCCCCGAAAAAGCTCTACATACCTCAATGATGAACTTCGCTACAGTTACGAGATGGTCAAGGGGAATACTTTGAAGGTGACAACAGTCATATTTGATTTTGACTATTTTAGGAAATACATTAATACATAGATATATGCTATTGGTTGAATTGTAGTCTGTCAAAAATCATGTGTTGAAGTCCTAACACTAAGTCCTAGTAACCCAGTGTGACTTTATTTGATGATAAGGTTTTTATAAAGCAATCAAGTTAAAGTGAGTTCATTAGTGTGGGCCCTGATCCAATATTATTAAAGTCTTAATTAAAAAGAGGGGAATGTGAACACAAAGACAGAGATGTGTACAGAAGGAAGATGAAGAGAAGATACATAGGGAGAAAATAGCAATCTACGAGGGAAGTAGAGTCCTGGGTCCGGATCCATCACTCACAGTCCTTAGAAGAAACAAACCCTGTCAACACCTTGATTTTGGATTTGTAGCCTCTAGAGCTGTGAGATAATAACTTTTCATTGTTTTAAGCCATTAACTTTGTGGTACTTTGTTATGTCAGCCCCAGCAAACTAATACAATGTAATTTTTGCATTTATTAATTCCGTAAATATTTATTGAACACCTACAGTGAGTCAAGCACTGTTCTGGGCATTGGAGATACAGAATGAGACAAACAGACAAAAAGACAAAAGTCTTTCCTCTGGCTTATGAAATGTATGTGTGTGTGTGTGTGTGTGTGTGTGTGTGTATAGCAACCACCAACACCTGGGCTTAGGCGATCCTCTTGCCTCAGCCTCCCAAGGAGCTGGGAGTACAGGTGCCTGCCACAATGCCCAGCTATTTTTTTGTTGTAGTGTGTCTGGGACCGGGTTCAAACCCACCACTCTTGGTATATGGGGTCGGTGCCCTACTCACTGAGCCACAGGTGCCGCCCTGAAATGTATATTCTTATAAGATGAAGAGAGATGTTGGACAAAATAAATAAAATGAATAGAATGGATAGTTTTTTAATGGTTAATAGCACTCTGGTAAAAACTAAAGCAGGGAGAAATATTGGTAATAGTGGAGCATGAATAGAAACAGTAGAAGTTTTAAACAGTTCTCTAAAAGGGGCTTACTGATGAATGGATTTAACAAAGACTTGAGGGAAATAAGATAGGGAGCTATAAGGCATTCTGGGGAAAAACGGCTCCAGTCTTTGTTTTCAATCTATATATTTATTTAGTCATTCATTGCTCAGTTGAAAATACATCTGCTGTTGAGAACAGTTCAAAATTGCCCAATAAATTCTTGAAAATGGAGTTTCCATTGCATTACAACTCTCTAACCTTATTTCCCAATCTGTTTTCAATAATATTTTATATGCACTTCCAAAAATGTCTGTGCGACACACATGTGTGTCCATAAAATATGTGATACCTATGCATACATACCCCAACAAGGGTGTCCAACCTTTAGGGCTTCTCTGTACCACATTGGAAGGAAAGTTGCTTTGGCCATACATTAAATACACAAACACTAACAAAAGCTAATGAGCACAAAAAATAAATCCGTGCATAATTTTCATGATATACAACACCACAGATAAGCAAAAACTTTCACACATAATCCACAGGTGGCCTGCGGGCTGCAGACTCGACCCCCTGTGTAGATTCTGCTCTATATCTTGTATTTTTATTTCTAACTTCAGCTGTCTCCCCACACACACATTTTACAAAACTTATTGTTTACCTGCCTTATTTCAAGACATATGGCTGACAGAGTAAATCTTGGCAAAGTATTTTAAAAAATACTTATAAAATAGAATAAAACATAAGTGCAACTTCTGATTATTACAATATGAACTATGTGTATATGAAACTATTATGGAAAATAAACATATTTATGATATGATAAACAGGTAAGATACTTTAAAAGTTTTTCTTTTTCAATAGTAGCCATTTTCTTCTAGAATAAACTCTTCAGACATTGACCTAGGCCAAGAATTTGTGACTGAAATCCCAAAAGCAAATGAAAGAATAACAACAATAAGCAAATAGGACTTAAATTAAAATGTTTCTGTACAACAAAATAAATAATCAACAAAGTAAATGGACAACCTAAGGAAAGTGAAAAATATTCACAAACTATACATACAATGAAATAATAATATTTAGGGTCTATAAGGGACTCAAGGAACTTAGCAAGGAAAAAATCAAATGACTCCATTAAAAATGGGTAGATAACATAAATAGACATTTTTCACATAATATATACATATGGCTAACAAACATGAAAAAAAATGCTCAGTATCACTAGTCATCAGGGAAACTAAAATCAAAACCACAATAGGATACCTACCTCTTTATCCCTGTCAAAATGTCCAGTATAAAATGTCAAAGAAAATAGATGTTGGCATGTATATGGTGAGAAGGGAATGCTTATTATGCATTGTTGATAAGAGTGGAATTTAGTATAACCTCTATGGAAAGCAATATAAAGATTCATCAAGGAATTAAACATAGATCTACTATTCAATTCAGCAATTCCACTACTGAGGTATCTATCCAAAGGAAAAGAAGTCATTATCTGAAAATGATACTTTCACTCATATGCTTATTACAGTGCAATTTGCAATGGCAAAGGTACAGAATTAATGTAAGTGTCTATCAGTGGATTCCATATGAATACCATGAAATACTAATCAGTCTAAAAAGAATGAAATAATGTCTTTTGAAGCAACTTAGACGGAACTAGAAGATATTATCCTAAGTGAAGTAACTCAAGAATGGAAAGCCAAATGGCACATGTTCTCACTTAAAAGTAGGAGCTAAGATATGGGTCTATGTGGTCATACAGAGTGGTATAAGGAACACTGGAGACTCAGCAGGGGAGCTGGGGCAGGAGTAGGATGAACAATTAACCTACCGGCACAACATACACTATTCAGGAAATGAGTGCATTAAAAGCGTAGACTTCACCACTATATCTGCATGTGACAAAACACCACTTGTACCTCCTCATCTATTGAAATAAAAATAATTGTTTAATACTCTTCTGAAATAGTACCTGTTATTCTATCATAAGGTAGGAATTGACTAAATATTTGAATATATACTTAGTCTTTTGAAATTTTTCTTTATTACCTTTTCTTTTAAATTTGTGAAGGAAGTATTTATGTTTTTCAACATATTGGATTATTTCTTTAGTATAATTTCTTAGCAATGCAATTTATGTTTGCATAAATGTTTTCAGGGCTTTTAAACACATTAAGATACCAATTTTTCCTTAAAAAATCCCCAGTGATACTCCCATAAGAAGCATATGGCTTCAAGCTTCCCCTGGTGAATTAGACTTGTTACTCTATTCAGATTTGAGAGGGAGTTGGTGAGTTAAATGTCCTTGAATTTCCATCCTGACTGGAATATTCAAGAAATTATTGGATTTTAACATTTTATTATGTAGTCATCATTTGCAATCAACACAACTCCCCCAAATGTGTCTATTTAAAACATTTGAAGCCAATTTTAAGAAAATTTGAACTAAAAGAAAGACATTTCATCACAAGTTGCTATAGAAATCCAATTAGAGACACAAGTTTACATTTATGCCACATTAGTTACAAATGGGACTATGGTTTATCAGATAATATATTCTCATTATAGGAAAATTGAAGAGATCAAATAGCCTACAACCCAGAGCAAATATTGTTAAATTTGTGTGGTGTTTAAAATCAGTGTCTCACCAAAATGAAATATATTCTAATTATGAACTACCTCACTAATGAGGGATGGTGTACTAGGCATGAAGTAGATGTGGAAAAGAACAGATAATGTAAGAATAAAGAAGTAAGAGGCAAATCTAATCCCAAAACCAGCAGAAGAAAAGAAATAACCTAAATGAAATCAGAGATTAATGAAATTAAAAACAAAAGAATCATTCAGAAAATTAACAAAATTAAAAGTTGGTTTTTCAAAAAAAAAATAAACAAAATCAATAATAAGCCTTTGGCCAGATTAACTAGAAACAGAAAAATAAAGTCTCTAATAACCTCAGTCAGAAACAATAAAGGGGGAAATAACGGATGCCACAGAGATACAACAGATTATCTCTGAATACTACAAGAAACTCTATGCTCAGAAATTTGACAATGTGCATGAAATGGAGCAATACCTGGACTCACACCCTGATATTTGGCATAAACTTTAAAAGATTGTAAAGGAGCATCAGATTCCACAAGCAGAATTCTGAACCTGTCCTTCAGTGATCTTTAATAACTGGATGGAAACAGAGAATGGAGAAAGGAGATGGGGTAGCAGCAAGCCCAAGAATAAAAACAAACTTCAAATGATGGCTAACACTGTGATAGAAATATTTTAAAGACAGAGGTACCCAAAAGGCTCAGGCAAGAAGGTATCAAGAATCCCCCCTGCTCTGGAGGCTGCACCCTGCTTCCTCTGCAGCCAGCTGGGTCACTGAATAGAAATATGCCAGGGAGCAGAGCTCATGCCTGGAACTGGCAGAGCCCCCCCTTAGCCGGCATCCCCCACACTCACGGACCCCCTAGGGTGACTTCAGTCGAATGGACAGACTCCCAGCCTCAGAACAAGCTCAACTTCATCACACTGTCATGACTGAGCCTCGGGTAAACACTCTGCCTGTTACTGGTAAGCAAAGTGATTTTAATAACACCAGGGCCACTTCCTCTGCTCTTCTGAAATTTTAGGACCACTGTTTTCCTCTCCTATCAACATCTCTGTAGTAGAAATTAAAATACAACCCGTTATGTATTCCACAACTTCTTTGCCTCTGGGAGATCAAGTTTAACTGCCCCACCACATTGTTTGAATGGAATCTTAAGGTTAAGTTAAACACCTAACTCCTTGAACATCCTAGGCATTTAGAGAAGCTTAACTGAGACTTTGTAAACAACCTTCTTTTTCCTTTTTTTCTGAGTTTAGAGTTAAAGTGAAAGAGACCAGTAAATAGAGGAGAGAGACATGTGTAGAAAGACACGGGTATGAAGATGTACTTTTGGTAAGGAAGGATAAAAGATAAAAGAACAATTTTTAATAGGAAAGAATCTTGTACAAAAACTTTTTGTCTTAAAGTAACTGGTGGTTTTAAGAAAGAAGATTTAAGACAAAAACAAGGGATTTAAAAATGTTGAAAGATGGTGCGTGTAAGTCACAAAGGTTTGTGAAAAGAATTTAGAAAGAATTTTGTATGTGATTAAGTTGGTTATAAAGAAAAGGAAATCTAGTTAAAACAACAAAGTTGTCTGTTCTCAATTTATAAGACTTATGTTTAAAGCCTCTTAACTTTCTATTTTTGTATGCATATTTAAAGTAATGAAAAAATTCATCAAAAGTCAGAACTCAAAGGGTCCATTTACCATTATAGAGTTAATACAAATTTTGTTAAACTGTTTTTCTGTCTTTTTGCCTGCTAAAAACTGGGGTTGCTATGTTACCAGTGGCCTTGAGGTAAGGTACTAGCACTCAGCAGAAGACCCCAGGTCAGTTACTCACTCGGAACTAAAGGAAAAAAAAAAAAAGGAGTCCTCTTTACTTTTTAAAATCGAAGCCACTTTTCTTTCTTAATTGGCACTGCTCTGTCTGGCTCATAAGTAACTGGGCATAATTGGCTTGTCAAAGATCAAATAGCGGTAAGTAGTTGGATTTATCTCTTGGTTTTCTATTCTGTTCCAAATATCTACCTCTCTGTTTTTGTGCCAGTACCATGCTGTTTTGATCACTATTGATTTATAGTAGAGTCTCA
>CAUYRH010145874.1:0-12711 GCA_963574655.1 Perodicticus potto | reverse complement strand
CATTTCTCGTCCTTTTTGGAAGTTTCAGAGCATTTGAAAGCTTTGTCTTCGATGTCAGAAATCCTTTCTTCTGCTTGCTCCATTCTGTTACTGAGGGATTCTACTGTATTTCTCAGAACATTGAGGGCTGCAACTTCTGGTCTAAGTATGTCAAAATCTTTGGTTATTTGGTCTTTGAATTCCTTGATTTCCTAAGACAATTTTTGAAATGCTCCCTGAATTTCTAATTCCAACTTTCCTCTATTCTATTGATCTTATTTGAAATCCAAATTCTGAATTCACTTTCTGACATCCCAGCCATCTGTTTATAAATAGGATCTTCAGTTGTGTCTGCTAAATTGTTCCTTGGGGGGGGGGGTTGATCTACTCTGGTTGTTCATGTTACCAGAGGTTTTCCACTGATTCCACCCCATGATTATTTTGCACCGTTTGGCTAGATGAGCTGATAAGGAGAAGTTGGGTTGGGGGTTCTAGGAGTAGTGATTGGCCAGTCCTTTGCCTAAAAGCTGGGACTGACGTCTGTACCTTTTCCCCTACAGCTTTGCCAAGGATCTGTACAGTGCTATAGCCTGAGAAACTGGGGACCTTCTTGGTGTGGATGGGTTAAGTTGCTCTGTCTTATTTTTAACAGGTCTGTGTCTTAGCCTAGAGAATAAGTTACTCTGAATTGAAGTCTGAGCTGTGGAGAAATACCAGCAGTTAAGTCACTGCACCTCCCACAGGTAACAAGTGGAAAAGGAAAATCAAAACTTCCCACAACTACACACCCAGAGTACTGCTTTGGATAGTCCTCGGGTGATTGGCCCAGTTGAAGAGGTCCCAATCAATTGTCCCATTCAGCACCAGCCTCAGGTGGGAGAGTTCAAGAGGTCTCTGGCAACTAGATAGCAGAGGTCTGCTGGCAGCTCTAGTATAACTCACTCCGGTGCTCTGTGAGATCAGAAGGACTCACCCAGCAAATAATCTGGGAAGGTTGATGCCTCCTTCCCCACCTTGCACCTCTGTCACACTCAGTCACTGGTAACCCCACAGCACTGTGATCCAGTTCCCTCCAATCAGAAGCTGCTCCTGGGGTTTGCGCCTTCTGAGTCACAGGGAGATCTGTGTCTCTTCAGCCAGGCCACCACTCTCTGCCACTCTCTGCTACTATCTGGCAGGGGGAGGTGAGGCCTGACAACCTGGGGTGCTTACTGGGGGCTGGGGCATTTCACTCAGTTCCAGTCCTGCCCCTGATTGATATTTCTGACAGAACAGAACAACTTCACAGAATTTGTTTCTGTCCCTGCTTTTTTCCTCTATGGATCAGACATTGGACTGCAAATCAGCCCTGGCTGTGCCACTGCCTAGTCACAGCTGCGGTTTGTGTTAGGGTTGACTCAGTCAGAAGTCACACTAGCTCTCAGTTCCAGCCTCTCCACTTGCCCTTTGTCTCAACTTTGATCCTCTGAAGGACGGGTGTGTCTGAAGCTTAGTAAAGCAGTTCTTTGGGTCAGCCCCGCCCTGGGAGTCCGCTGTCTCTGCATGCCCATATTCTAATCCCTGTGCTCTGCTCAGGCTGGTACCGCCTCAGGCATACTCCTTACTCCTGGAGCCTGTGTTTCTGTCCCAGATCTGTTCCACCAGTGACTGCCAATGGAGAAGCTGCCTGGCTTCCTCTGGTTGCCCAGAGAGACTTTGACTGTCCTTTCAGAATATCTCCAGGGATATGAGCCCTATTGTTATTGTTCCCGCCACTGCCGGTGCTATTCTGTGCCTCAGAGCACCACCTCTCCAGTTCGGTTCCCTCCCAGCTGATTTTTTTCTCCTTACTCTGAGCCAGAAAATCAGCACAGATCAGCAATGGCCCATTCCCCATCTACACCCCTTGAGAAAATGCCCAAGAATCTAAACTCCTTGGGGGCTGGGCTTCCAGACCTCAGGGTGAGAGTGGAGGGGAGTGCTGGGAGTTCAAAATTGCAGGTCGAGAATATATACAGTTTTATACAGTTTTATGCCTGGCAGGAGAGTGCCATGGCACCCTAGTAGGGGAAGGAGGTCCAGTTTTCAGAGGGTCTCTCCTATGGGGTAAAATGGGAGGATATTTGAACTCTGCTCGCTTGTTTGTATGAAGGTATTGAGTATACTGCGAGCTGTTCTCATTGGGGAGGGGACTCCCATCTGCTTGGCAATGGATTCTGTACCTTTCGTTTGTATCCTTGGGGTCTCAGATCACCTCAGCAGGGTTGATGTGCGTTCTTCAACCTTGTCTTTTGGCTCAGATCTGAACCATCAGCTGTTTTGCTAAATTTCTGTCCTTTAACTCTCCTTCTGGATGGGAGCCTCTGTGGAAAGCTGGCTACAGACAGCCATCTTGCCTCTGCCCCACTATGTAAACTTTTATTATGGCTGTATAGTACTCCATGGAATACAGATGTCACAGTTTGTCCATTAAAAGAATGATAGGAGTTTCCGTTGCTTCCATGACTTGGCAATTATGAATTGAGCTGCAGTAAACATTCTGGTGCAAATGCCTACAAAGGTATTTGATTTTTGGTAAAATGTTTTTGTTCTTCTGGATAGATATCTAGTAATGGAATTGTGAGATGAAATGGAAGATTGACTTTTAGTTCCTTAAGAATTCTCCATACATCTTTCCAAAAAGGTTGTATTAGTTTGCAGTCCCACCAGAAGTGTGAAAGTATTCCTCTCTCTCCACATCCATACCAGCATTGATGATTTGGGACTTTGTTATGTGGGCTAATCTCATGGGAGTTAGGTGATATCTGAGAGTGGTTTTGATTTGCATTTCTCTGATGATTGATGATGATAAGCATTTTTTCATGTGTTTGTTGGCCTTTCATCTGTCATCTTCAGAAAAGTTTCTATTCAAGTCTCTTGCCCAGTGACAGATGGGATTGTTTACTCTTTTCTTGTTGATTAATTGGACTTTTTTGTAGATTCTTGTTATCAAGCCTTTGTCAGATTCATAATATGCAAAAATCCTCTCCTATTCCAAAGGCTGTCTCTTTACTTTGGTTGTGACACTCTTGACTGTGCAAAAGCTTTTTATCTTGATAAAATCCCACTTACTTCTTTTTGGTGTTGCTGCAATTGCCAGCTGGGTATTCCCCATAAAGTCTTTTCCCAGGCCAATATCTGCAAGTGTTTTTCCCATATTCTCTTCTAGATTTTTTTTTATGCCTTAAATTTAAATATTTTGTCCAGTGAGAATTAATTTTTGTTAGTGGTGAGAAGTGTGGGTCCACTTTCAGTTTTCTACGTGTGGCTAACCAGTTCTCTCAGCACCATTTATTAAATAGGGATTATTTGCCCTATTGAATATTTTTGTTTGGTTTATTAAAGATATCATAGTGATATTTGGCTGGGTTCATCTCTAAATTCTCTATTCCATTCCATAGGCCTATGTCTCTATTTTTGTGCCAGTAACAAGCTTTTTCAATCACTACAGACTTGTAGTATAATGTGAAGTCTGGTAACATAATGCCTCCAGATTTTTTTTTATTGTAAAAATTGTATTTGCTATTTGGTATTTTCTATGGTTCCATATGAAGTGAAGTTTGATTTTTTCAAGCTCTTCAAAGTATGGCAGTAGTGCTTTTATGGGGATTGCATTAAATCTGTAGATTTCTTTGAGTGGAAAGGACATTTTATTGATGTTGCTTCTTCCCAGCCATAGCCTTGGTATGTTTTTCCATTTGTTAATATCTTCTGCTATTTCTTTTCTCAGGGTTAAGAATTTCTCTTTATAGAGATCATTCATTTCCATTATTAGTAGAATTCCCAGATATTTCACCTTTTTTGGAGAAACTGTAACAGAGTCTTTCATTTTATTCTCAGCTTGACTGTCATTGACATATATAAAGACTACTGATTTGTGAGAGTTGATTTTGTATTGTGAAATGCTGCTATATTCCTAGATCACTTCTAACAGCTTTGTAGTTGAGTCCCTGGGGGTTTCCATGGATAAGATCATGTCATCTATAAGGAGCAAGAAGTTGACCTGTTCTCACCCCTTTCAATAACCTTGATTTCTTTCTCTTGCTTGATGCAATGGATAGAATTTCCAGCACTATGTTGAATAGCAGTGTAAATAGTGGGCATCCTGGTCTAGTTCCAGTTTTGAGTGGAAATGCTTTCTGTTTTACTCCATTCATTATTATATTGGTCATGGTTATGTTGTAGATAGCCTCTATCAGTTTAAAAAAATGTCCCACCTAAGCCTATTTTCTTAAGTGTTCTTATCAAAAAAGGATGCTTGATATTGTCAAACGTCTTTTCTGCATCAGTTGAGAGACTCAGATGGTCTTTGTTTTTGATTTTATTTATATGATGAATTGCATTCAGGGAGGTACATATGTTGAACTAGCCTTGCATACTGGGATAAAACCAACTTGATCATGATGTAAAAGTTTTTAAATGTGTCTCTGTATTCTGTTTGCTAAGAACTTATTAATATCTTTCCATTGATATTAATTAATGATATTGTCCTGTAGTTATCTTTTTTATTGGGACCTTTCCTGCTTTTGAAATCAGGGTGGTATTGATTTCATAGAATTTTTTGGGGATGATTCCTTACTTTTCTATGTTTGGGAATAGCTTATGTAATATCGGAACTAGTTCCTCTTTGAAGGTTTTATAGAATTCTGGTGTGAAGCCATCTGGTCCAGAACTTTTCTTTTTTTGGAAGATTTTGTATAGCTGATCCTATTGCAGTGATTCGTATAGGCCTATTGAAAATTTCTAATTCTTTCTGGTTGAGTATAGGAAGGTGTCATGATTCCAGATATTGGTCCACTTCCTCTACATTTTCATATTTTGGGGCATAGTTTTTTTTTGTAGTAATCATTGAGGATATTTTGTATTTCTATAGTATCTGTTGTTATTTCCCTTTTATCATTTCTGATTGAAGTTATTAAAAATCTTACTTTTCTGTTTCTGGTCAGTCTGGCCAAGAGTTTCTCCATTTTATTTATGTTTTCAAAGAACCAACTTTTTGTTTTCCTGATTTTCTGAGTATTCTTTTGTTTTCAATTTCATTTAATTCTGCTCTAATTTAAATTCTTTCTTTTCTTCTGCTGGGTTTGGAGCTGGATTGTTCTTCCTTTTCCAGTTGCTTGAGATGGTCTATTAAGTTATTGACTTGCTCTCTTTCTACTTTCTTAATGAAGGCATTTAATGCTTTAAATTTGTCTCCTAGGACCACCTTTGCAGTATCCCACAAGTTTTGATAGCTTGTGGCTTCATTATAATTTTGTTCAAGAAATTTAATGATTTCCTTCTTAATCTCATCTTTGACCCAATAGTCATTCAGCATGAAGTTATTTAGTTTACATGACTAAATTCGGGTACAAAGATTTCTGGTATTGTTAAATTTAACTTGTATTCCATGATGGTCCAATAAGATACAAGGAATCATTTCTATTTCTTTGAATTTGTTGAGGTTAGACTTGTGTCCTAAGATACGATCAATTTTGGAGGATGATCCATAGGTTGATGAGAAGACTATGTATTCAGTTTTGTTAGGATGAAAAGTTCTGTATATGTCTGTTAAGTCTATTTATTCTAGGGTTGTGTTTAAGTCCATTACTTGTTTGTTTTGTTTCTGCTTGGAGGATCTGTCCAGTACTGTCAAGGGAGTGTTAAAATCTCTAACCATTATAATGCAGGCAGACATCATATTATTTAGGTCATTTAGAGTTTAATGAATCAGAGAGTATTCAAATATTGTACATAAATGTTAATTATTGAAATCTCTTCATGTTGTGTACTTCCCTTGACAAGTATGTAGTGTCCATCCTTTTCTTTTCTTATGTTTTTTGGTTTGAATCCAGTTGTATTTGCAAATAAGATTGCAACCCCTGATTTTTTCTGATTTCCATTGGCCTGGATTATTGTTTTTCCTTGAATCTTTTTTTTTTTTTTAATTTTTTGTGTTTAGGTGATCTAAGGCTTGAGATTTTGTATCTATTAAACCAGCCTGTGCCTCTTTAGAGGAGAATTCAAGTCATTCTCTCACATTTACTGAGAGAATTTATAGGCATGGTGGAGTTTTGGTCTTCTCGTTTTTCAGATGTCTAGAGCTTTTCATTTTCCCTAGAACCATTGTGGAGGGTAGGCCTTGTTCTTTAATTTCTGGGTGTGTTGACATTGGTGACCAGCCCTTGTGCTAGTTATTATGAAGAATGGGTCTGAGTCTAATTTTGGCTAATTTCCTCAGTGTTTGCATGTCAGTAAAGTATCTGTTTTCTCCATTTCAAATGAAACTCAGTTTAGCATGATATAGGATCTTGGGCTGCAAGTTGTATTGTTCAAGAAGGTTAAAGGCCAATGACTGTCTTCTTCTGGCTTGAAAAGTTCTTCTGAAAGATCTGTGGTTGTCCTAATATTTTTCCTTTTGCAGGTAAGACTATTCTTGCCCCTGGATGCTTACAGGATTTTTTTCCTTCACATTGGTTTTAGTAAAGTTGATTACAATGTATCTAGGAGATGCTTTCTTTGGATTGAGTCATGCTGGAGTTCTGAAACTACTACTATCTGAATTTCTCACAATTCTTGGGAAATTCTCTACCATAATGTCTCAGGGTAGAGTATCATGCCTTTAGAGCCATTTCCTTCTCCTTCAGTAATCCTATAACTCAGATGTTTAATCTTTTGGAATGATCCCATAACTCTCTCAGTGAATATTCTGCTGTTATTCTCTTTCTTTCTGTCTCATTGAATACTTGGGATAGTTCAAAGGTTTTGCCTTCAATTTCTGAGAGTCTCTCTTTTCCATGTTAAATTTTATTACTAAGGATCTCTACTGAATTTTGTAGCTCCTCAACTGCCTATTTCAGTTCATAAGCTCTGCTATATCTTTCCTCATTATGTCCATATCCTTGGTGAATTTGTTTTTAAAGTCACTAAGTTCTTGAGACAATTTTTGGATTTCTATTTCTGTCTTCTCCTCCATTCCAATCATCTTATTTCCCATCCATATTATAAATTCTATTTCTGATATTTCATCAATTTTTCTATAGATGATATTCTTTACTGAATCTCTTTTATGAATGTTACTTTGCTCCGATTTTTCCTATTGCCAGAATTCTTCTGCTGGCTCCTCCCCATGAGTATTTTCATCTATATCTATATCTATATCTATATACTTTTTTTTTTCTTGGAATGATAGGTTGTTCCTGAAAAGATATTGCTAGAACTAACCACCCCTTCTTGAATTAGCTGGAGATTGTGTTGTGGCCTTTTCCCCAACAGCCTTGCAAAACTCCCTTTCAGGCCTGCAACCCAAGTCTCCAAGTGCCAACCTGGCAAGTCAGCATAGCCTGGTTCTATCCTGGCGTC
Source organism: Perodicticus potto (assembly GCA_963574655.1). Classification (NCBI taxonomy): domain Eukaryota; kingdom Metazoa; phylum Chordata; class Mammalia; order Primates; family Lorisidae; genus Perodicticus; species Perodicticus potto. Next base: position 5,373 of record CAUYRH010145874.1, on the reverse strand, counting down.
AGCTCACCCTCCACCCAATCGCAAGGTGTTGCAGCACTTAGCTGGAACCTCTGCTGAATCAAGATCCACACACCTGTGGTCCCTCCTACTGCAAGTGATAGCTACAGGAAAATCTGCAAATACACCCACAGAACCTGTGCCTAACTTTCCAACTTCTATCAACACAGCACAAAGTCAAACAGTGGCAGCAGGAGAACAAAAATTCACAGCTGACTTCTACTGAGATTTTTATCCAACCTCGCCCAGGCAGCATGAACAAGGAAGGACTGGGGGAGGGACTCCTTCCACAGGAAAGGAAGGCAGCTGAGACCACATCTTTCCATAGCAAAGTTATGACTACAGCACCATGGTTTTCACCGCTTAGTGACCCACACAATGGATCAAATTCTTAGAGTATTGCCCAAACACTCTAGCCTCTGAAGAGGGCAGTCTGCCATGCAACCAAATGGGGGGAAGGATGGACTGTGGGCCCATAACTGTAACGATAATATTTGTTCTTTTTTGCGCCAAGCAGGATGGATACTGGGCTCAGAGCTGGAACTTCCTAGGTTTAGGAGAACCAAGAATTCATGATTCTTTCTAATGGACTGAGGTGAGAGGTCCTTTGTTCCTTACTTTCTCCAAAAAATTCACTGGTAAGCCTCCAATTGGGGGAGAAATATCCCATACCCTTGCCAAAAGCCTTCCAAGTAGTCAATATCTGTATTCTGTTAACATTTTTCTTATTTCTCAGTGGGGATGATGTACACTTAGTATTCTTCTCCTTGTGCTAAATGTCCCACTGTTGGTTTCTGTGCTCTCGCTGCACAGGAGCTCCTGATGAAAGCATCTTGCTCTGTCCCCTGAATACCCTTTAGAAAATTATTTTTTTAAACTTCAGAATTTCCAAAGATATGATTTATAACTTCAGGGTTTTACCAAAAGCACAGCACTTGTACCCAAGGGGACACCAAAAGAACAAGAACAATTGGTTGAGGCAAAGGAAAGAGCAGTATATTAATTTGCTGGCACACGAGGAGAATGGCATGCACTTATCCCAAAGTAACGTTGTCCTCCCCATAAGCATAAATCCAGAGCTTTTAAAGGGGAGTTTTCTGCTTTAGGTTGTTTTAACTACAGGTGATGCTCGTGATATACTCCATATCTGGAGGAGATAATCTGGCCTCTGCCCACCCAGACCATTCAGACATCTCTCAGGACAATTCAATTAAACCACATCCTATGGTACAAAGAACAAAGCACATTTCCCTGCCCACCCCCACCACTAGCTTGAAGCAGGGATGCAGGTTTTAATTCCCCAAAATAGTGGAGGAGGGTTGAAAGAGCCAGAAAAAAATTTTACCCTGTTCCAGGCTAGTCCCTCTGTTATAAAGGTACAAATCAAAATATTCAGAACATGAAGAATCAAAAAGTTATCAATTCTAAAAACACCAACAGCAAAAATGGAGACCAACCTCAAGATTTTATGACTATAATGACAATAAAACTCTAAGATTCTATAGCCTAATTTTTGTAAGTAATATCAGAGATGTCAAGAAAATGTTTGTTATAAATGAAAAGAAATCTCAGCAGAACCATAGATAGTATAAAATGAAAAAAGAAGAACATCTACTATGAATAAAGAAGCAATATCTTCAAAGAAAATAATTGCTGAATAGGCATAACAGCAGAATGGAAATGCTGAGGCAGCTATGAAACTAAGAGATTTAAAGATAGATAAATAGAAATTACCTTATATGGAATGATATGAAAAACAGGGAAAAATTGAAAAAAATGAGCAAAAATTTAACATGCATATAACTTGAGTTCCAAAAAAGAAAAGAGAGAAAGAGAGAGAGAAAGAGAGAGAAAAGAATGAAAGAAGAAAAAAATGACATAATGAAAGTGCTACTGCCCAGCTGGGTTGTATTTCCTGCTACATAGAGAAGAGCTAAACACTGAGGCAGTCAAGGATGTAATAGAGAAAGGTTTTAATTCCACAGAGCACTAAGCAGGGAGATGGGAGGAATTTCTCAAATCTGTTTCCCTGAGAATTAAAAAAAAAAAAAAAAGGAGTTTTTAAATTTAGTTTGGGAAGCAAAGGATTATACATTGGATTTGAGAATTTCTTAGTTCAGGGAAAAATCATAGGGATGTAGAAATTATCTTCTCACATTGAATTAGTTCCTGGGTTGGGGTAAGAATTCCAGTTGAGTCAGTTTCTTGGTAGGAGCTGCTGGTCTGGGTGGGCCAGCCAATCCACTGGAATGCAGGGCCTGGAAGATATCTCAGAAGCTACCTTTAGGTGTTGAAAAGTTGATGTTATCCATGGAGAAAGTTAAGAATCTCATGATGATCACCAGCTGTGTGACTCCAGAGTAGCAATTATAAAGAAGTGAACAGAGTGACAGTGGCTGAGTATTATTGTTATTTTTAGCTGAGCCTGTGACTTTACAGAATTTTAGGCCCTTACCACAGTTCTCATCTTACACCCCTTTATTGATTTATAAAGTGTGGCTTCAAAAGTTTTATGTGTGTGAGGTATAAAAAGAAAATCAAAATCAGTCGCCCCCCACAGCTCCTTATGCAGAAAAGAAGGTAAAGGCCCCTGACATCTGTTAATAACTGACCCCATAGATCATTCATTAAGGAATTTCGTTGCTGAAGTCCCATAAACAAGGGAAAGGCATGCAAATTGCAATATATCTAGCATCTAAAGCTAAAGCCTGTTTTCATTCCACACTAATAATGAATTATAAGTTTATCTTTACACATGACAAAACTGAAGACAAACAGAATTAGACACTCTACCACCAACCCAGGGACATCTAAATAATTGATTCTTCCTGCTCTCCCCTTTTGCCTTTTAACATTCCCCTTATTTTATGTAAAATGTTGATTTTCTGGGCTTCACAATAATATAACTACTTTGCTTTATCAGGCCCCTCCTGCATTTTTCCTTCCTTCTATGGCTTTACAGTGCTAAAGGGTCCAACTTCCCCTTCAGGGAAAAAGAAACAAAAGCCACAGCTTGTCCGTCATTCACGTTTTTGCTGGTTGTGTCTTCATCTTTGGCTTAACAACTTCCCATGATGGAAATTTTTGCCTCTGTCACTTACTTGGGTCAACAACTGTTCTTACAAAGGTTTGATTGAGAAATTTGGTTTTAAAATGGTGAAATAAATTTGGAATTTTCAATTCTAACTTTCTGAAAATCACTCAAAGATAAAAGGAGAATGAGAAAAGTAAAAGGAAAAAAATTTTTGATGGCATTAAGGGACATCTACTATCCTGAATCACAATACTTCAGAAAGGGCTCCATATACATTTAAGGAGAAAATGTAACATAGAAATACACCAAAAGGTGATTCACACACCCATGGGATTTAGATGAAGCCCACAGATCATAGTTCTCTCAAATATGTAGCATGATCTAAGGGATAAAACCAACACTTCTTTGTTATATGAGAATTATTCTATGATGTAAATATACGGTTTGAAATTATGTTCTAGGCAGTGGTCTACAACATTTTTGGCACCGGGGACTAGTTTCATGAAGATAATTTTTCCATGGACTAGATGGAGCTGGATCAGACAGGAGGCAGAGCTTAGGTGGTGATGTGAGTGATGGAGAGCAGTTGTAAATACAGATGAAGCTTCCCTTGCTTGCCTGCCACTCACCTCCTGCTGTGTGGCCCAGTTCCTAAATGGCCATTGAAGTACCAGTATGAGGCCTGACAATTGGGGACCATAGGTTCTAGGTACATTTTAAATTACTTTGGGGGGAGCATCTTAGAGAAAAGGTTGAGGAAAATAATAAGTGAGATGTTTTCTTGAAGCTCACTTTTTCTTCAAAGAGATTGGTTTTTATTTCCAATAAAAATGAAAATAAATTTAAAATAAATTTAAAATTCTGCACTCATTAATATAGATTTACACTACTTTGAGATGTTCACCAAGTGTATCAGTTAGCTTGGTTACAGCAATTTAAAGTGTTATTTTAGTAGAATATAATACAAAGAACTTCCTCTATCAGACTATCAATTAACTAAACTAACTTGCTAAAATAAAAAACATCCTCTATTTCCTCTATAAAGCATTCCAGCTAATGCTTAGTATAGGCTAAATACTCATTGCTAGTTGGCTGTACTCTTAGATGGCTGTACTCTTCACACACTTCTCCTTTCACCAGTTTTTTTGGGGGGCATATTTTTTGGGGGGAGGGAGAAACAGAGAAAGAGGGAGAAAGAGAAAGAGAGATAAAGAGGGAGAGAGAGACAGAGAGAGAGAGAGAGAGAGAGAGAGAGAGAGAGAGAGACTGACTCTGTTGCCCCAGGCTAGAGTGCTTTGACATCATAATTTGAATTCAGTGCTTACCAAGAGTCTATTGAATTTGTTCCCAAATTATTTATGTCAATTTTACATGTTAATGTATTAAGTTTTTTAAGTAGTATCATTTAAAATGACATTATTTAAAGTGATAAAATATGAGCATAAAAGGAAAGGTATTCTTTCTGTAAAAACTAACTTAAATATTTTGGAAAATACCCTGTGTCCCAGATGTCACCATATGTAGGGAAAATAAGAAATTATAGCTATATGTATTTTTATTTACAAAATATTCATTACAAAATTTTACAAGGAGATGGCCAACATGTAGACAATATTTTGTAAAATTTTATAATGAATATTTTTCAAATAAAGATATGTTTACTTACAATTTCCCATTTTCCCTATGTATAGTAATATTTGGGACACACAATATTATAAAGATACATCTCTAAGCATTGCTTTTGAATTTGGTGTAGATGAGAACTGCAAATTCAGAGAAAATTTTATTAATATTTAGAATATTTCTGAACACAGATTGCTTGTGGACATTTTTTTCTGATTTTCTTTAAGTCAGTTATCCTCTCACAATTTATAAACAAATTTTAAAAACTGTGTTATTTGTTATAGTTTATGTAAGAAAGATAATGTGGAATTCAAATTATTGATTGAGTATATACTCAAAGTATAGGCCCTATGTAAAAAAGGGCAAATATATGTTTTATGTTTTACACATTTATGGCATATTTCATCAATTTTATGTTTATCAATGTTACCTGACTAAAGAAAGAGAAAAAGCCAAGGAACTACTACCATGACATAGGAAAGAGTAGTTAATAAATGCCCTTTGATGTGTGATTATCTATGAAACTATTACTATTGTTGCCAGAGAGCCTTTCAGAGAAGAACTACTGTATTTTCCATCTCTCCTTTTCATCACTATTTTAATAACATGAAATATGTACTTCTCAAAATGGATAAGGCATGTGGATAAATACAGTTTTAAATTATTATTGTTCAACTCAATTTTTCTCCTATTAGCATTTTATTATTATAATTTAATTT
>CAUYRH010145873.1:0-37305 GCA_963574655.1 Perodicticus potto | reverse complement strand
GCTCAAGCGAGTCTCCTGCCTCTGCCTCCCAAGTAGCTGGGACTACAGGCGCCCGCCACAACGCCCGGCCATTTTTTGGTTGCAGCCGTCATTGTTGTTTGGCGGGCCCGGGCTGGATTCGAACTTGCCAGCTCAGGTGTAGGTGGCTGGCGCCTTAGCCCGCTGAGCCACAGGCACCGAGCCGATCTTTGTGCTTTTTAAAAAAAATTTAAATATTATATATCTCACCTTCCAGAGATAATTACTAAATATTTTGGTATAAATCATTTCATTTTTTGTGAATATACATATATATACATATCCATGTATATGTCCTAGTATACATTCTGTTTTGTAAATATGGTTGTCTTTCAACTGTATGTCATATCTTTCTGTCTCAAAACATATCAACCTATATCATTTTAATGGTGGCAGAACATTGTGTTTTGTGGATTTACTTCAATTTGTTTAACTAATCTTTTAATTTGGGGAAATTTAAATTACTAGATTTTCACTATTAGAGATATTGCTGTGAGAAGTGTGGTGTGTGTCTGGTCATTTCTTTAGGATGAAGTGAGATTATTGGATTGAAGAGTACCTACATTACATTTTATATATTTTAGCACATTTCCCTGATAAAGTTTTACCGATTTATATTTCTATAAACTATATGAGAGTTCCCATTTTCTCACACTTTTAATCTTTACCAATCAATAAATGAAAAATTTTATCTTGGGTGGCACCTGTAGCTCAGTGGGTAGGGTGCCGGCCACATGCACCAGGGTTGGTGGGTTCAAACCCAGCGCCGGCCTGCTAAAAACAAAAAAATAGCTGGGTGTTGTGGAGGCCGCCTGTAGTCCCAGCTACTTGGGAGGCTGAGGCAAGAGAATTGCTTAAGCCCAAGAGTTTGAGGTTGCTGTGAGCTGTGATACTATGGTACTCTACCAAGGGCAACGAAGTGAGACTCTGTCTCAAAAAAAAAAAAAAACAAAAAAAATTATCTTTATTTAGATTATATTTATTTGAATATTAGAGGCAAGCCATATTGTCAGTTTTCTATGTTTTCTTTGGAATTGCCTGCTTATATTTTTAGTTTACTTTTCTTGGGGCTATATGTCCATTTTTATTTATTCATTAGGATGAATTCTTACCACATAGGTGTATATTGGTGATAAATTTTTCCTAATTTGTTGTTTACCTTTTAACTTTCTGTAAATATTTTTCCATATGATTTTCATTTCCCTTTTATGGTTGATAGTTTGTGTTTGTTTGTTTGTTTTGAGACAAGAGTCTCACTATGTTGCCCTTGGCAGAATGCCGTGGTGTCACAGCTCACAGCAACCTCAAACTCCTGGGCTTAAGCGATTGTCTTGCCTCAGCCTCCTGAGTAGCTGGGACTACAGATGCCTGCCACAATGCCTGGCTATTTTTGGTTGGAGTTGTCATTGTTGTTTAGCAGGCCTGGACCTGGCTCGAACCTGCCAACCTTGGTGTTTGTGGCTGGCGCCCTACTCGCTGAGCTAAGGGCGCCAAGCCTATGGTTGATAGTTTTGCTGATAGATATGTGCTAAATTATTACAACATAGAGACCAAAATGCAGTAGTTTAGATAAGATTAATCTTTATTCTTCTCACACAAAACAATCCAGAAGAGAGTGGTCCAGGAGTGCCGTTATTGTCTCTACTCTATGAATTCCATTTATGGGTTTAAGCAGGTTGAACTGGTTGCTTTCCCATAGCTACCAGGAAAGGAAAAAATAGAAGGTAGGCCTATTTTGTTACTGTAATCTAGTGTCAAGAGACCATTAGAAAATGGAACTTCCAGCTAGACAAGAAGTGTATAACTAAAATTTGGTTTTTATTTGGTGGGATGGAGGGGGATAAGATTCTATCACTAAGAGAAAAAGAAGAGAATGGACATTGAAAGGAATATAGTTCCTGACACCAGCCATTCCTAGAAGGAGGTCATTCTTTGGGCTAAGGTGATAACATTTTTCTGCGGGTATTATTTTTCTTCTTGTTTAAACTAAAAAAATGTTCATTTTCTTTCTACAAATACTTTTAAAATTATTTTCTGTTAATCTGATTTGGAAATCTGGAATCACGAATCATGGATACAGTTTAATTTTTCTTCCAAATACCTAGCCAATTGTCCCAACATTATTTGTTGAATAATTATGTCTTTTTTTAATAATTTGAAATACCACTTTTTAAAATATACTAAATAAATTCACAGGATTTTTTTTTTTTTACTCTTTGAATTGTTTCTTGAATCATCTTATGTTTTCCTTAGTATATTACTTTTCATTGTTAGCTGGAGAAGTTTTGACATCTCTGGATGTATCTCTCATATATTCATTTATTTCAGTATTCTTCTGATGAATACTTTTTTTAGGAATACTTTGACCATTTTTGTCAAATTCCGGAAAATAACCCTTTGAGTTTTGATTCGGATTAGGTTAAATTCACAAATTTTAATTCATTTTGTTGTTTCATTTCATTTTAAGTTATAGAGATACAATTTCCTAGTTTTTTTTTTTTTTTTGAGACAGAGTTTCACTTTGTCACTCTCAGTAGTGTGCTGTGGCATTGTAGCTCACAGCAACCTCAACTCCTGGGCTCAAGTGGTTTTCTTGCCTCAGCCTCTTGAGTAGCTGAGTCTACAGGCACCTGCCACAATGCTGGGCTAGTTTTAGAGATGGGGTCTTGCTCTTGCTCAGGGTGGTCTCAAACCCATGAGTTCAGACAATCCATCCGCCTTGGCCTCCCTAGTACTAGGATTACAGATGTGAACCACTGTGACCAGGGAGATAAAATTTTCTTTGATTTTTTTTTTTGTGTGTGTGTGTGTGAATAGAAAGCAGTCATTCATTTATATTTCCTATAATATTTCCTTCATTAAATTTTCACATAGTGTGTTTTATTTCATGCCTTTTAATGACATAATTTTTGTACAACCTTTTTTTCTATTTAATTCATCCTCACATAAGGACAGATTTATATAGACCTATTATTTACTTTAGAATGTGCAGGTGGATTCTTCTTAACGTCCTTCCCTATTTATCTGCAGCACCAATTGCTGTTACTTCATAGCAGGAACAATAACTGTAAGTTATTTATCTCCCCTCCAGCATTTCTTGTTATACATTACTGAGTTTAGAGATAATCCCTTCAGCTCACTCCAAGATCAGACCAAGCCCAAACTGCTTTTTGAAATATTGGGTCAGAAGAAAATGCTAAAAGGAATAGCATTCTCTTCCAACTGTGCTTCTCAGCACAGTTCATTCTCTGTTCATTCTCTTCCAACTGTGCTTCTGCAATAGCGAGTACTTTTGATGAGTTAGATTTCCAGTATTATTATAAAGAGACATGGTAAAAGTGAGCATTCTTGTCTTGTTCCAATTCTTAGGGGGAATGCTTTCTATTTTTCCCTCACTAGTATGATGTTGGCTGTGGGTTTGTTGTATACAGCTTTTATTATTTGGATGTATTTTCCTTCTGTGGCTAGTTTTTTTGAGGATTTTATCATGAAATTATTTTGTCAAATCCTTTTTCTGCACGTATTGAACAGCAACTTAATTTTGTTGACCCTTCTTGTTGATTGTTTTGGTTTCACTGTCATTTGGTTGTGCTCTGATCTTTGCAAAATGTTTCTTCTGCTAGCTTGGGGTTTGGTTTGTTCTTATTTTTCTAGTTCCTTGAGGTGTGGCATTAGGTTGGTGATTTATGATATTTGTATTTTTTTAATGCAGGCATTTAAGTCTTTAAAATTTCCTCTTACTACTGCTGTTGCTGTTTCCCAGAGGTTTTGATATGTTGTGTCTCCCTTTCTTTTGTTTAAGAAATATTTGTAATTTGCATCTTAATTTTATTATGGGCCCAGAAATTAATCAGGATCAAATTGCATAATTTCCATGTGTCTATATAGTTTCAAGAGTTCCTCTTGGAATTGATTTCCAATTTTACACTGTGATTGGAGAAAATACTTGATATGATTCAGTTATTTAAGTGATTCAATTGTTTTGTGGCCTAACATATGGTCTATATTGGAAAATGTTTCATGTGCTGATGAAAAGTAAATTTTGTGGTTGTTGGTAGACAGTTCTGTGATTGTGTATTAGGTTCATTTGACCTAAAGTCCAACTTAAGTCCAGTATTTTTTTGTTGCTTTTCTGTCCTGATGATTTGTCTAGTGCTGTCAATGGGGTTTGAAATCCCCCACTATAATTGTATTATTGTCTTTCTCTTTTCTTAGGTATACTGATGTTTGGTTTATGAAGTTGGGTGCATATATATTTAGGATTGTTGTATCTGTTCATTGAATTGATCTCTTTAGCATTGTATAATGACCTTTTCTATTTTTACTGTTGCTATTTTAAATTTTGTTTTATCTGAAGTATAACAACTTCCTGCTCACTTTTGGTTTCTGTTTGGATGGAAAATGCTTCCACCAATTTGCCTTCATTAGATAAGTGTCTTTGACAGTTAGGTGGGTTTCTTGTAAGCAGCACATAGTTTGGTCATGTTTTTATAATCATTCCTAAAGTCTGTTGAGTGCGACATTTAATAAATTTACATTTGTAGTTAATATTGATGTGAGATATTGTTCCTGTTATAGTCTTGTTATCTAGTTGCTTTGTGGCCTCATTTATTATTTGGTAGGACTTGTGAATTCTATACTTTTGTGTGTTCTAAGAATGGTGAGTATGAAAAATCAAGGTGTTGGGGTGGTGCCTGTGGCTCATTGAGTAGGGCACCGGCCCCATATATCGAAGGTGGCAGGTTCAAACCTGGCCTTGGCCGAACTGCAAAACAGAAAAATAGCCGGGCATTGTGGCTGGCGCCTGTAGTCCCAGCCACTTGGGAGGCTGAGGCAAGAGAATTGCCTAAGCCCAGGAGTTGGAGGTTGCTGTGAGCTGTGTGATGCCACAACACTCTGCCCAGGGCGATAAAGTGAGACTCTGTCTCTACAAAAAAAAAAAAAAAAGAAAAATCAAGGTGTTACAACACCCCCAAAAAATCACACTAGCTCTCTAGTAATGAATCCTAACCAAAATAAAAATATTCAAATATCAGATAAAGTATTTAAAATATGAATTATAAAGAAGCTCAATAGCTCCAAGAGAAATCTGAAATCTTGATTTTTCTTTAATTTTCATGTTTAAAACTTCTGAGCATTTCTTGTAGGGCTGGTTTAGTGCTGACAAATTCCCTCTGCATTTGCTTTTCTGGGAAGAACTATTTCTTCTTCACTTATTATGAAGCTTATTCTAGGAGGATACAAAACTTGTGTGTGACAGCTTCTTTCTTTGCGATATCTTAAAATAAGACCCCAATCTCTTCTGGCTTATAAATTTTCTGCTAGGAAGCCACTATTAGTCTGATGGTATTTTCTTTAAATGTGATGGACACTTTCTCTTGCTGATTTTAGGTTTTTCCTTCATGTTGACTTTAGTCTAATGACAACATATCTGAGGAAATCATTCTTGCAGTGTATTTCCCTGGAGTTCTCTAAAGTTCTTATATCTGGGTTTGTAAATCTCTAATAAGGACCAGGGAAGTTTTCCTCAATTATTTTCTTAAATAGATTTTCCAAAGTTTTTGGTTTTTGTTCTCCTTCAGGAATACATATGATTCATGGATTCAGATACTTTATATAATACCATAGTTCTCCAAGGCTTTGGTCTTTCTTAAAAAATTCTTTTTTCTTTATTTTTGTCTGACTGTCAGCAATAGAGAGCTTCTCCTAGTTAAAAAAAAATAATTAATTAATTCAAAAGATGTTTTTATGTTCTCAGATTCTTTCTTGCTTGGTATAATCTATTGTTGCAGATTTCAACTTTATTTTGTAATTCCTTCAATACAGTTTTCATTTCCAGCAGTTATTAGGTTTTTCTTTTTTCTTTCTGTTCTCTTCTCCTTCTTTATTTTTATTTTTTATTTTTTGAGACAGTCTTACTCTGTTGCCCCAGGCTAGAGTGCTGTGGCATCATACCCAAAGTAACCTCAAATTCTGAGGCTCAAGCAATACTCTTGCCTTAGCCTCTCAAGTAGCCAAGACTATTGATGCCTACCATAATGCCCAGCTAAGTTGTTAGGTTTTTTTTTTTTTTTTTTTATCTTATTTGTTTGTTAAAGTTCTCCTTCATATACTGCATTGATTTCTTTGCATTGGTTTTTAGATTTCTCTTGGAGATATTGAGCTTCTTTATAATTCGTATTTTAAGTACTTTATCTGACATTTGAATATTTTCATTTTGGTTAAGATTCATTACTAGGGAGTGAGTGTGATCTTTTGCAGGTATTGTAACAGCTTGATTTTTCATATTGCCCTAATTGTTACATTTTTTCCTCTAATATGGAGAAATTATCTCTTTTTCTTATTTTTTTAATTTACTTTGTTTGGATGGGACTTTTTTTACCCTTGAGGATGTGACTATTATACAGGGTAGCTTTATAAAGTTTGTGCGCAATTCAATTTTAAATTGCACACGAACTTTATGGCCACCCTGTATATGTTGCATATGGTTATTTGGTTTTACTTCTGGTGCTTGCAGTGTCAAAGACTGTATGAATTCTGGGTTGTAAATTGCCTTAGTTTGGTGGCTTTCTCAAATGCTAGTTGTACAAGTATTGTTTTGGGCATATGAGTAGGCTCACAGCTTGCTAAAAGACCAGCAGAAATCTCAAGGCCAGATTTATCTTGATCCTAAGCACTAGGTTTTGTATTGAGTTTTGCGGTTTGATCTCCAGGCCAGTAAGTGGCACTTGTGTGTAAAAGCTAGCTACTACAGTAGCAATAGAGTTTATGGCTGATCTTTCTTTCTTTCTTTTTTTTTTTTTTACTGGGAGAAGCTCTCCATTGCTGACAGTAACTAACTGATCTGTGTAATGCAGTCACTGGCTTTGCTCCCTGCTCTGTTCTGGAGGAGGGGACAAAAGCTAGGCAGAGCAGTACTGGCTATGCTTAGAATCCCCCAAGGGTGGGTTCAAGCACCAACCCTTGATAGGGGTGGAAAGGATCTCCTGGTGAAATGCACTGAGGTTTCTACTGGGTAGGGAGGAAGTGGCTGCCCCACTGTTTTAGCATCATTATATAGAATTATGATCTGTGATCCATTTCCCTGTCAAGCTCTGTCCTGGTGATTGGGAAGCTCAGATTAGTCAGAAACCACTGTCTATCTCCAGGTGGCAGTGTAGCCAAGAATCATAAAAGATGTCAGGCCCAGAGCTCACCAACTAAAATGACTGTGGTAGAAAGTTTTCTTTCCCCAGCCCTAAATTCAAAATTCTCCATTTCTCCTGCTCTCAGCTGCAGGGACACTTTAGGGACGCTGCTGCTTCATGCAGGAGGCTGGAATGCCCCACCTTTCACATAAGTGTAGGTCTAGTGGCTATACTATCAGTGGGTATGCAGTTGCCCCTATCTACCTCTACACTGTCATCAGGCATGTCCATGCCAACTTCCAATGAGGGCAGCCACAACTACTTTTGCAGCAGTAGGTAAAAGGGGAGGAGATGAACCACTTTCCACATCTGAGCCAGAGTACCGAGACAGCTGGCTGTTGATCGATAGATTCATACTCCTCCCTTGCAGAGCCAACACAGTCTTTGTGTCTGTGCTAGAAGCTGTGCTGCAGCTCCCTGAGGGATGATCTCTCAGACTCATAAACATCTGTGTTCTGGTTTTCTTTGTCTTAAGTGCTCCTCTGTCTTTCTGATCTAGAAGTAAGGCCTAGAGGCTGTAGAATTGCCCTCAGGGAAGGTTGCAGACTTCTGGGGCCTGGGTTCTTAGAAAGGTACGGTGCTATAGCCTCTCAGGGCTTGGAAGCTTTTGGGACTCTACAATGAGCTTCTCTGTTGAATCCTATAAATTCTGTCTTAGACAATCAATATAAAGTGTCAATATATGTTTGCTATTTTGGTTTTTCCCTGTGGAAGAGATGTGTACTAAGTGTATCTATTCAACAATCTGGCCTCTGGTCCAGTACTGAATCCTAATCAAAGTTAGTGACCGAGATACAGAATGTCCTACTGTAACAGATCCTATTATGTTTTTCTAGTTTCATGAAAGGCACTGATCTGACTTCATTCACAATTTAAGCGTCATATGTTGACAGTGTTTCAAGGGTACTGCTGCATTTTGTATGTTTTTAAAAATTATTTTTGGAGGAGTTGTATGTTAATAATTTATTGTGTTCTTCAGTGCAATTAGAATTCCATATGTAGCTTCTACCTAATTGAGCACAATTTTAACTGTTTATTTGTATATAATTTCAAACTTGCAGAAAAGTTGCAAGAAGAATAGAATACCCCTACAGCTTTTATCCTTTTTTCCACATTCACCTACTTTTTTTGTTCTGAATCCTTTGAATTTCCAAACCATTTGAGAGCAATGATCATTTACCCCTAAATGCTTCATTGTGTATTTCTTTAAAATAGGGGTACAGTTACCAACTTCAGAAAATTTAAAGTTGTTATAAAACTCTTATCTCCTGCCCACATTTCAATTTTAATTGACCAGATAAAATTTTCTTTATTTTTTCCCAATTCAGTATAGGAGCTACTCTAAATCAGTTTTTCAGTTAATTGCCTTTTACTTCTTATTTCCTTTAATATAGGACTTTTCAACAGTTCGTTTTTTGCCTTCTTTGGCATCAATGCTTTTTACTTTTTTTTTTTTGCAGTTTTTGGCCGGGGCTGCATTTGAACCTACCACCTCCAGTACATGGGGCCGGCGTCCTACTCCTTTGAGCCACAGGCACCGCCCCGACTAAAACGCTTTTAAGGAAAATAGTCCCCCTGCCAACTTTCTTTTTTTTAAATTGATATCATTTGTAATTTATAATTGCACACGAATATTATGGACACCCTGTGTAATATTTGCACTTATCTATGGGGTACATGTAATATTTTGATACATGCATAGAATGTGCAATGATTAAATTAGGGTATTTAGGATATCTGTCATCTTGAACATATATCATTTCTTTATAAAGGGAATATTTCAGATCTTTTCTTCTCACTATTTTAAAATAATACATGTATAATATATTGTCATCTATAGTCACCCTATTGTGTTATTGAACACTAGAGCTTATATTCCTTTTTTCTTTTTTAGATGAAGTCTCCCTTTGTTGTCCAGGCTGGAGTGCTGTGACATCAGCCTAGCTCACTGCAATCCCGTAGACTCTTGGGCTCAAGTGTTCCTTCTGTCACAGCCTCCTGAGTAGCTGGGACTACAGGCATATACCAGGCGGCTAATTTTTTCTCCTGCCCCAGCCTCCCAGGCAGCTGGGACTATGGGTACCCACCACAACACCCAACTATTTTTTGTTACAGTTTGGCCTGGGCCGGGTTCAAACCTACCACCCTCTGTGTATGGGGCTGATGCCCTACCCACTGAGCCCCAGGTGCCGCCCCAGGAGGCTAATTTTTAGCGGAAGCAGGTCTTGCTTTTGCTCAGGCTGGTCTTGAACTCTTAAGCTTAAGCGGGCCTCCCACCTCAGCCTCCCAGAGTGCTAGTATTACAGCCATGGAGCCACCACAACCAGCCCCAACTTCATTTTTTATAGAATGTTCCTAATTTGTAGCTGTTTGACGTTTTCGCTGGTTAGATTCATGTTATTTATTTCTGGCCAGAATACTGGCATTGTAAGTGATCACTTTTATGTTTCATTCACTGCAATTAAGTCATTGAACTTTTTTTTTTTCCTTTGAGACAGAGTCTCACTACGTCACCCTTGGTAGAGTGCTGTAGTGTCACAGCTCACAGCAACCTTAAACTCTTGAGCTTAAGCAATTCTTTTGCGTCAGCCTCTTAAGTAGCTGGGACAACAGGCGCCCACCACAATGCCTGGCTGTTTTTTTGTTGGCAGTTGTCATTGTTGTTTAGCTGGCCTGGGCCGGGGGGTTCAAACCCGCCAGCCTCGATGTATGTGGCTGGCACCATAACCACTGTGCTACTGGTGCCGAGCCAAGTCATTGAACTTTTTGTTTGGCATTTTTACTTATTAGTTGTATGGTACACAATCAGTATATTATTTTGGGTGTTCTTAAACATATGTTGGACTTAGGTTTTATATATTGTTTGAACCAAGTCAGGGGCTAGTGCTTAGTAAATTGTCCTATGCACATAATACATTCTTTTAGAATACTCATCATTTAATAATTATTAATACTAATATTTTAATTAATAGATAATATGTATGGGAATGAATTTTATTCTGTGTATGACTTGCTTCTGCTATGATGGTATACTATTACTTTTGTTTACTTATTTCCTCACCTAACACCTTACAATTTGGAGTTTTAGTCCTTAGTAGTCTTCTTAAAATGTTTTGATAATTTTCCCTGTTTTCAGGATAAAAATTAGAAAATAAAAGGTATTTGTTAACAATTGTACTTTTAAAATAAGCAATCCTACTTTTAT
This sequence comes from Perodicticus potto, assembly GCA_963574655.1. Lineage (NCBI taxonomy): Eukaryota > Metazoa > Chordata > Mammalia > Primates > Lorisidae > Perodicticus > Perodicticus potto. Next base: position 26,895 of record CAUYRH010145873.1, on the reverse strand, counting down.
AACATGCATAAGAAATGAAACAATCCCAAATAATTGATAAAATTATAATTTACCGGCTCGGCTCCTGTGGCTCAACGGGCTAAGGCGCCAGCCACGTACACCAGAGCTGGCAGGCTCGAATCCAGGCTGGGCCCACCAAACAACAATGACGGCTGCAACCAAAAAATGGCCGGGCGATGTGGCGGGCGCCTGTAGTCCCAGCTACTTGGGAGGCTGAGACAAGAGACTCGCTTGAGCCCAGGAATTGGAGGTTGCTATGAGCTGTGATGCCACGGCACTCTATCCAGGGTGACAACTTGAGGCTCTGTCTCAAAAAAAAAAAGAATTATAATTTACCTTTTAACTTAACCTATATTTGTAGATTTATAGAATTTTCTTTTCTATAATGATTGCTTCTTTATTGTAGTTTTAAAGTGTAATCAGCAAATCTGATGGCATTTTTACTTATTAGTTGTATGGTACACAATCAGAGTATTATTTAGGGTGTTCTTAAACATATGTTGGACTTAGGTTTTATATATTGTTTATATATGGTTTGAACCATATCTGATTATACTTTAAAAGACTACTTATCTGATTATACTTTAAGAAATCCAAACTAGAGGCCGAGCTCAGTGGCTCACGCCTATAATCCTAGCACTCTGGGAGGCCATAGCAGGTAGATTGCCTGAGCTTACAGGTTCGAGACCAACCTAAGCAAGAGCAAGACCCTGACTCTAAAAATACCTGGGCATTGTGGCAGGTCCCTGTAGACCCAGCTACTCAGGAGGCTGAAGCAAGAGAATCGCTTGAACCCATGAGTTTGAGGTTGCTGTGAGCTATAATGCCAAGGCATTGTACCAAGTGTGACAAAGTGAGACCGTCTCAAAAAAAAAAAAAATTAATACAGCAAATCAGCAAATTGTTATCTGTACCCCGGAACTCTATTCTTAGTCCTATTGCCCTAATATCTCAGGCAATAAACAAACCATTTAGATCTAAAATTTCCTTGAAGTTAGAAGAACAACAGACACGTATAGCTTTGGGGGATGTACATAGTGAAATAACTATGAGGATGTACATAATATAGACCAATTTTGATTTAAGATGTCAAGATTGGTTAAGAGAAGGTGATTTGCTTTAAAAAAAATAATAATGGGCTCGGCACCTGTGGCTCAACGGGCTAAGGAGCCAGCCACGTACACCTGAACTGGCAGGTTCGAATCCAGCCTGGGCCCGCCAAGCAACAATGACAGCTTCAACCAAAAAATGGCCGGGCGTTGTGGTGGGCGCCTGTAGTCCCAGCTACTTGGGAGGCAGAGACAAGAGACTTGCTTGAGCCCAGGAATTGGAGGTTGCTGTGAGCTGTGATGCCACGGCACTCTATCCAGGGTGACAGCTTGAGGCTCTGTCTCAAAAAAAAAAAAAAAAAAATAATAATAATAATGTAAGTCATGATGGGCAGAGGAACTATTTATTTCAGTAGAGTGATGAAAACAGAAGGAAAATTACCTTTACAAATGCAACAATAATAATAATAATAATCTGTCTTTTTTTTGAGACAGAAGTCTCACTTTGTCACCCTCAGTAGAGTGCTGTGGCATCATAGCTTCCAGTAATCTCAAACTCTTGGGTTCAAGTGATTTCTTGCCTCAGGCTCTTGAGTAGATGGGACTATAGTAACCCGCCATAATGCCCCGCTATTTTTAGAGACAGGGTCTTGCTGTCACTCAGCCTGGTCTCGAACTCAATGAGCTTAGGCCATCTACCCGCCACGGCGCCTGGCCTCTTGCTACCAGTGGATCTGCCCCACAATGGTTGTTTTAGCTCTACAATCTATTGCAAAGATTTTAGGACTTTATCTGTTTTAGGGGCTATATACGTTTTATTCATTCAACAAGTAATTATTTATTGGCCACCTGTTTTAAGTTAGGTATAAGGAAAACAGATGTGCAAAATATGTTCACTGGTCTCAAGGAGTAGGAGATGATTAAGAAATATCCACTTTTAAAGATCAGGTGATTACTGTAAAGCTTACACCCTAAGATCAGTGAGATGAAGTATAAGTTCTAGTTCTGTTATTTAAATGTAGGGCCATTTAAGTATAGGCAAAAGTATATTTTTGTCTTTTAAATAAATTCTAACAATTTTTACAAAAGACTTAAGTTATATAGTGATTTTGAAGTTTAAAATTTGGAATATCTGGATGGGTTTGGTGGCTCACATCTGTCATCCTGGCACTTTGGGAGACTGAGTTCAACGAATTTCTTGAGGCCAGGAGTTCAAGACCAGCCTGAGCAAGAGCTAGACCCTATCTCTACAAAAGATAGAAAAACTTAGGTAGGCATGATGTCACACACTTGTATTTCCAGCTACTGAGGTAGTAGACTCACTTGAGCATAGAAGTTTGAGGTTTCAGTGAGCTGCCATGATGCCAGTACGCTCTAGCTGGGGCAACAGAGCCAAACCAAACAAAAAAAAATTGGCCTGGCACCTGTGGCTCAAGTGGCTGAGATGCCAGCCACATACACCTGAGCTGGGGGGTTTGAATCCAGCCCGGGCCCACCAAACAACAATGATGGCTGCAACCAAAAAATAGCCAGGCATTGTGGCATGTGCCTATAATCCCAGCTACTTGGGAGGTGGAGGCAGGAGAATCACTTGAGCCCAGGAGTTGGAGGTTGCTATGAGCTATGACGCCATGGCACTCTACCCAGGGTGACAGCTTGAGGCTCTGTCTCAAAAAAAAAAAAAAAAAATTGTTGCAAGATCTAATAGGTAATTTATAAATTCCTTTTAAATTGTGGCAGTTAATAAAATTAATTTTTTTTGTGTTTTTCTTTTTGTTTGAGACAGAGTCTCACTTTCTCACCCTTGATAGAGTGCTGTGACATCATAGCTCACAGCAACCTCAAACTCCTGGGCTTGAGTAATCCTCTTGTCTCAGCCTTCCAAGTAGCTGGGACTACAGGTGTACACCACAATGCGTGACTCATTTTTAGACATGGGGTGTTCGCTCTTGCTCAGGTTGGTCTTGAACTCCTGAGCTCAGGCAATCCACCCACCTCAGCCTCCCAGAATGCTGGGATTACAAGGTGTGAGCCACTGTGCCCTGCCCTCAAATATTTTGTTATTTCGAATCCACTGCATTTAAATTTTGTATCCTTAAAAAGAGACGTGCTTGAGCCCAGGAATTGGAGGTTGCTGTGAGCTGTGATGCCATGGCACTCTATCCAGGGTGAAAGCTTGAGGCTCTGTCTCAAAAAAAAAAAAGTCTTGGGCTTAAGTGATTTTCTTGCCTCAGCCTCCCAAGTAGCTGGGACTGTAAGCACCCACCACAACACCTGGTTCTTAGAAAATATTCTATTAATAAATTTGTGTTATGGTTTCAGAAATTTTCTTTGATTATTGTGCAAATGGCTAACTTCTTCTAGGGCACAGCCAGGGTATCACTCTGTTGCTTTGGCTAAAGTTTAGTGGCCTTTTCATAGCTCACTGCAACCTCAAATCCCGGGCTGAAACAATCCTCTTGCCTCAGCCTCCCTAATAGTGGGGACTATGGGTATGCACCACCACAGCCTGCTAATTTTTCTGTTTTCTGTAGAGACAGAGTCTCACTATGTTGCTTAGGCTGATCTCAAACTCTTTCCTTGCCTTGGCCTCCCAAAGTGCTAGGATTACTGGCATGAGCCACTGCTTGAATATTTTTGATAACTTAGTGGAATGACTTTCTTCAGGTCCCAGTAACAAAAAGAATTGTGCTTCCTTCAGAAAAATGATTCCTTTTTACCTTATGAATACTGTGAGTGATATAAACAAAAGCTATACCTGGCAGTCAGTATTCTGTGCATTGATTACCAGAAAATTCAAAGCCGTATTTTTACAGGTTGTGAAATATACTTTTGATACCAACTTATTCTTAGCTTTATTTTTCTAAGTCTTAGTTTCTCCAGTTTTTACTTTATTTTGTATATTACGTGTTTTATTATATGAGGTCAGACAATTAAGTTTGTGAAATTGTCCTACAAAAAGTGTTAATATACTTCATTGCTAAATATCAATACTTCATAGTACTCCCCTTGGGAAGCTGTGCCTCAAGACCAGCACCTAGTTCACCCTTCAGAGCACTTTTTCTAGGATGAGTTCATGGACTTAATTGTCTGACCTCATATTACGTCTCATTTTAGGATAGGAAATGGTATAAAAATACACAGGTGAAAAAAGGCCCTTATAATTAGATGAAAAAAGTTCAAAAAGCAAATGTGCATTTTAGTAATTTTAATTTCAAATTCTCAGCTTTTTTTTTTTTTTTTTTTTGAGACAGAGTGTCACTATGTCACCCTCGGAAGAGTACTGTAGCATCACAGCTCATAGCAACCTTTAATTCTTGTGCTTAAGCAATTCTCTTGCCTCAGCCTCCCAAATAGCTGCGACTACAGGTGCCTGCCACAATGCCTGGCTATTTTTTTGTTGTAGTTGTCATTGTTGTTTGGAAAGCCCAGGCCGGTTCGAACCCACCAGCCCCACCAGTGCATGTGGCTGGTGCCCTAGCCGCTGAGCTATAGGCGCCGAGCTATGCATAATATTTTTATCATGGCAGGCTCTATTATAAAATAATATCGTTTCTAAAAGATTTTTAATTTAATTGTCTCTATGGTATTTCCCCATGTGATTTTCAATATAGTTTCCATATAATCCTTAAATTAGTTGCATGTCTTATATCATCTTAGTTTTTCCAGCAGCAAGGACAGATTTAAGCATTTATTAGAGGCTTAGTAATCATTGATTTTGCTTCTGTAATTTTTCCCATCAGTGTTCTCTCTCTCTCTCTAGAATATCTCATCAGTGTATGAATGTGTTATACTATCTTCCATTTTAATACAATTCTATAAAAAGGCCAGCGCTATGTATATAGTCCCTTGTTAAAAGCATTAGACTACATTTCTTGTTTATGCAGAAATAATCCTTAGAGTTCTAAGAAAAAAACAAATAGCAGTGATTATTATTTAATATCCCAAAATATTCGTAGCAAAGTAATATAAATTGTCTGGGATGCAGTGGTTCATGCCTGTAATCCTAGCACTATGGGAGGCTTAAGTGGGTAGATTGTTTGAGCTCAGTAGTTTGAGACCAGCCTGAGCAAAAGTGAGACCTTGTCTCTAAAACATAGCTGGGTGTTGTGGTGAGCGCCTGTAGTCCCAGCTACTTGGGATGCTTGAGGTAAGAGAATCACTTGAGCCCAAGAGTTTGAGGTTGCTGTGAGCTATGATGCCACTGCACTCTACTTAGGACAACAAAGTAAGACTCTGTTTTAAAAAGGAAAAATAGAAAATAAATAAATAGTCTGAGTATTTGTTGTTAGGGATGGTAACTTTAGTTAGTGACTCTAACTAATTCTTTGACCTGTGTATTGTTAAATTACATAATTGCTTCTCTAATCTTCACAGCTATACTCAGAGTTGGATTTTTTTTTTTTTGAAGGTTTGTATTGGAATCGTATCAATTCAGTTCTTTAGCTGTATGGTAGTAGAAAACTTTATAAAACTATTAGGTTATGTTTGTCTTGATCATTGACTTGTTCAAGTGGTTATTTATTATTTTTTTAATATAAGTGTGGAGTTTTGTGGTGGTGGTGTTTGTTTTTTGTGAGCTGTCTTACGAGGGGCAAATTATCTATCTATTTGGCATTTGTTGACAGGACTTTAACAGACTCTAACTTTGATATAAAAAACTAAAATTATCATAATAAGATGATGTACTTCCACTTAGTGAATAGTAATTCCTAAAATCTTAACCTAAACCTGTATGTGTTGCTATAATTTGAATTGAATTCCCTGAAGAACTTAGGGAGAAATAAAAGTATATGTAACTGAAGCAACACATTTTTTCCCTCCCGTTAAGATTCATTGTATTACTTCACCCAAGTGATTGGTTCATTTGGGGTATTGTGTATATATTAACCTCAAGGATATTTCAATACCAGTTGTCTGTGGTACCTCCTTCCTCTGTTGGACGTCCATTTATGGCTCTGAAAAGGAACTTATGAACAAGTGATTGTAGATTCTCAGAAATGCTAACTAATGCTGAAAGAACAGATTAGTAAAGTCTGGAAAAATAGGCAACTTGTATATATTTAAATTTTTTTTAAATTACCAAGTCTGATCCAGTTGTGCAGTTGTGCTTTTATTTTTTTATTTTTATTTTTTTGTTTTTTGAGACAGTCTCATTCTGTTGCCCAGGCTACAGTGCCATGGCATCACCCTAGCTTATACCAACTTCAACCTCCTAGGCTCAAGCGATCCTCCTGCCTTAGCCTCCTAGATTGCTAGAATTACAGATGTGAGCCACTGCGCCTGGCCTACCAATTGTGCTTTGTTTGCATGGTTTTTATCACTAACAGAGCAGTGAAGTTGTCATCTGAGCTCCTGCTTCAGCTTTCGTTAGTTGCTAAAAATTTTGTGAACCAAGCTATGGGAATTATAACTTTTCTAGAGAAGTTTTAGTTACACAGAACAATAAAGACAAGGGTTACAAAGGAAAAATACACTACATTTTGAAAGAATGTCTGCTTTTGGTAGAAAGGAGAGTGTAATTATTAATTGATACATGTTAGTAATTTGTGGAATTATAAATTTATTTTCTAACAAAAGGAATCATTGGCAATACAAGAAGTGATTTTTCAAATGTTGTCTGTTTGTATTTGGTTTTCCTTAAAGTATTACTAGTGATAATTAATTCTTCAGTTCAAGAGAATAGTGATTTTAAGAGAGTGAAGGAAAAAAAATCAAAACACATGCTTCTCTACACTCACACAACACTTATGACACCTTTTGTACACCAAGAAATTCTCCAGTTCTCTGCAGACACCAACTAATGTGTCCTACAGTTTAATTCAGTTCTGACTCTGTTCACTTGGATTTCGTGTCAGAGCCATCAAATTAAGGGCTCAGTCCCACAAAACTGCCCCTACTTTAGGTGCCAGTTGCAAGACTGGCCTCCAGTCATAAATTGGAGGTTCACATGATCACCTCCTTTGGTTTGACAATTTGGCAGAATAGCTCACAGAACTCAGGGAAATATTTTACTTCTGTTTGCCAGTTTATTACAAAGGATTCAAATGAACTGCCAACCTTAGGGTGATGTCCAGAAGTCCCCAAATTTCACCAAACTGAAAAAGAGCTTCTGTCCACATGGTTTACAAAACAGAAACTCATCATATCAATAGTTTTTATAGAGTTTAATCTCTATCCCTTCTTCCCCACTTCCCAGAGGTCAGTGAGTGGGACTGAAACTTAGGGGCTCATTATGAATAATGTCTTGTCACTTTGGAACTCAAAGTGGCAGGAACCAGGGACAAATGCCAAATATCTCTTTTATACCATAGTGACAAAGAGTTGGAGTCCTTGTAAAAAAGGTCCTCTTAAAAGTTTTAGAGATTAGATGTGCTCTTTTGTTTTTGCTTTTTATTCTATTTAGTACTTAAGGCAACTAGCTCTCTTAAGAGAAAAATTGTTTTGAGTAATCTTACTTTGTTTCAGGTTATATGACAGTTGGAGATTTATTAATTTATTTTTTCTAGAGAGGTACTGTCTCTGTTGCCCAGGCTGAAGTACAGTGGCACTATCATAGCTTACTGCAAAACCTTGAACTCCTAGGATCAATTCATTCTTCTGCCCTGGCCTTCCAAGTAGATGTCACTACAGGCATGTGCCATTTATTTATTTATGTATTTATTTTAGAGGTGGAAGTCTCACTATGTTGCCTAGGCTGGACTCAAATGCCTGGCCTTAAGCAGCCTCTCACTATGTTGCCTAGGCCTTAACCAGCCTCCCAAAGCACTGGAATTAAAGGTATGAACCACCACATGCAGCCCCAAAGTTAGGGATTTTAGTAAAAAATTGTCACTTGTTTTATTCCTACACTTTTATTAGGAGCAGCATCACTTTCTAAGTTTATGTGTATCCATGGTCTAGATAGTCAGCTTCTGATTATTTCCAATAACAGGTATTAAATTAATCAATAGCAGGTATTGAATTAGAGGTCTACTTATCCTACTACAAAGCCTATGAGGTCTCTTAAGTCAAACCAGTATATTGAATTCAGTACCAGTGTATTGAACCTTAACATTGGCAGTCTTGCTTTTGTTGATAACAAATTATAAATAATCAAAAATAAAAATTGCTTGCTTTGAACTGGTAAGGACTCTGGTTCTTCCATTTCTGCACATCAATGAGCATTGTATTTCAGAGAGTAAGTTTGTTGTCATTTTTTGTAGAGACAGAGTCACACTTTATCGCCCTTGGTAGAGTGCCGTGGCATCACCCCAACTCCTGGGCGTAGGTGATTCTCTTGCCTCAGCCTCCCTTCCAGAGTAGCTGGGACTATAGGCACCCGCCACGATGCCCAGCTATTTTTTTTGTTGTGCAGTTTGGCCGGGGCTGGGTTTGAACCTGCCACCCTGGGTATATGGGGCTAGCAGCCTACTCACTGAGCCACAGGCACCGCCCCAGTTGTCATTTTTAAGGATAAAAGGCTCTAGCCTTTTGTTAATTTCAGTGTATCTTGGCAGGCATCAATGTACAACACAGGGATTATTGAAACTACTGCCTTTGTGGCCTCTGAACAATAAGGAAGGCACTTCTGCTACCTTACTACATACTGTGTGCCTAGACAGGGATGAGTGTGATGATACACCAAAAGTACCATTTGGATTTGGAACCCTTATCTATTCAACCTACCTGTCTTTTTTTCTTTCTTTACTTTAGATGTGTTTTAAAATCAAGTTTTTTGACGAGGTGTGGTGGCTCGTGCCCATAATCCTAGCACTCTGGGAGGCTGAGATGGGCAGATTGCTTGAGCCTAGGAGTTCAATACAGCCTATGCAAGAGTCAGACCCATCTTTACTAAAAATAGAAAAATTAGCAGGGCATTGCGGTAGACACCTGTAGTACCAGCTACTCTGGAAGCTGAGGCATGAGCATCACTTGAGCCACGAGTTTGAGATTGCTGTGAGCTGTGATGTCGCCATGGCATTCAACCCCAGGGCAACAGGGTGAGACTCTGTCTCAAAAAAAAAAAAAAAAAAAGGAAAAAGAAAAACACTTTTTTTTTTTGGGAGAGGGATAGTGTCTTACTTACTCTCCTGCTGCCTAGGTTAGAGTGCAGTTACATCACCATAGCTCCCTGAAGCCTCAAACTCTTGGGCTCAACTAATCCTCCTGCCTCAGCCTTCTGAGTAGCTGGGACAGTTGCATACCACCATGCCCAACTAATTTTTCTATTTTTTGTTGGGAGGTAGGTTCTCCCTGTGTTGTTTAGGCTGGTCTCAAACTTCAAACGATCCTCCCACCTTGGTCTCCCAAAGGTGCTAGGATGACAGGTGTGAGCCACTGTGCCTGACCTAAAAATTTTTAAATGGGGAGGCAGTTCCTACATAGTCCAGTGTAAACAGAAAAGGAAACTAGAGACTTAACCTTCAAACTAGGGACTTCCCACTGTAACCAATCAAATACATCTTTGTCTTTCTTCTACATTAAGACTATAAAAAAAGCCCACTGCCCTTGGTATTGCAACAGAGCAGTACCAGCACCTCTTTTGAGTATAGCCTGATTTATGAATCATTCTTTTAAAGTAAACTCCGTTAAATTTGTTTTGTCTAAAGTTTTTCTTTTGACAGATGTCTTCCCTTATGAAATCAGGAAACAACTTTTAGTCTGGGTATTCACATAGTGTTGTACACATTAGGACAATGATTTCCTGTCGCTTTAAAAGCTTTGTTGCATGTAGATTAGGTATTTACATTGACTAGTACATTTCTAACTTGACAAAACTGCATGGTGTATGTTAACAAAATTTCTATTAATATTATAGATAATTATATTATATAATATATTATCTTGTATTTTTATTTATTTATTTATTTATTTATTTATTTATGTATTTATTTTTTGAGACAGAGTCTCACTTTGTTGCCCTTGGTAGAGTGCCAGTGGCGTCACAGCTCACAGCAACCTCAAACGCTTGGGCTCAAGCGATTCTCTTGCCTCAGCCTCCCAAGTAGCTCAGACTACAGGTGCTGCTGCAACGCCTGGCTATTTTTTGGTTGTAGTTGTCATTGTTGTTTGGCAGGCCTTGGCTGGATTCGAACCCTCCAGCTCCAGTGTATGTTAGCTGCTGAGCTATAGGTGCTGAGCCTTTATGCTTCTTTTAAACTACAATGGCAGACTTCTTTCATATATACTGTGTTAAATGCTATCTTAAAACTCATGTCATACTGTTAAAGCTTGCTTACTTTTTTTTCCTTAAAACATAGTGAGAAAGGAAACTAATTGATAGCAAGTAAAGTTCTCTATGATTGTAATTATTAAAATTATTAATCTGATGAATTTCCTTTTATTCTATGTTTTGCTGAGGGCTTTTTTTTTTCTTCTTTTTTCTTTAGACAGAATCTCTCTCTGTCACCTGGGCAGAGGTCAGCAGCATCATAATAGCTCACTGCAGCCTCAAAGTTCTAGCCTCAAGCAATCCTCTTGCCTCTGCCTCCCAAGTAGCTGAGACTACAGGTATGCACCACCATGCCCCACTAATTTTTGTATTTTTTTGTAGAGATGGGGGTCTAACTCTTCCTCAGGTTGGTCTTGAGCTCATGGCCTCCAGATATCCTCATACCTTGGCCCTCTAATGTGCTGGGATTAGGCATAAGCCACTATACCTGGCCTCTTTTGAGGTTTGTCATAACAGTACATGAGAAAATGAAGGCATGCACTTCTACCTAGGTGACCAAAATTAAGCAAATTGAAACTTTTAAATACTAGGCAATGGTGATACAACCTGAAGAGGTTTAAAACTAACTTCTCCAAAACCAAAGACTATTTTCCCTCATGGGAACTATTATATATTAACCATTCTATGGTAAAGTAAACCTTTTTCTCCCAGCATAAACTTGAAATTTGTTTGAAGATAAAAGAGTTCCTCTCCTCTAAATTTTACTGAAATGAACATATCCTATTAAACAGAGTTAAGAGGTTTGGATTTTTTTCTAGTTATAAAAATTAGAGAAAATGATTTTCTGCAGATATTTAGATTTACAATTTACAGTTGTATCTTGGTATGGTTTCAGAAATGCATAGTTGTATTGTCTAACATGGTAGCCATATTACAAGTGCTCTACAACCATGTTTGGCTATAGGCTATTGCCTTTGTCTTTGTTTTGTGTTACTATAAAGGAATACCTGAGCCTGGATGGTTTATAAGGAGGTTTATTTAGCACGTGGTTCTGAAGGCTGTACAAGAAGCATGACACTGGCATCAGCATAGCTTTTGGTCAGAAGGCTTTTGTACTATGTCAAAATGTGATGGAGAAGGTCAAAGGGGAAGCAGGGACATGGGAAAAGAGACCAAACATGAGGGCAGCCTTGCTTTATAACAATCGTTTTTTGCAGAATCTAATCCTGTCCCTCCAACCAATCAGATCTCTCAAGAGCAAGAACTCAGTGCTAATATAACAGCACCAATCCATTCATGAGGGATCCGCCTCCATAACCCACACACCTACGGGTAGGTCCTACTTTCCAACAGTGCCACACAGGGAATCAAATTTCAACATGAGATTTGATGAGAACAAACAAATTATATATAAACCATGGCAGGTACATATTGGACAGTGTAGATATTAAACATTTCCACCATTGCATAAAGTTCCATTGTATAGCACTGGATAGATCACATTGTCATCAATTTATCCAGTATATAGTTTTCTATTATTCACAAGTATCTTCCTCTTCTCTGCAGAAATACTGCTTATCAGAGGCTTGTGATTTTTTTCCCCTGCTGTTTTTTTGTTTTAATTTTTAATTTTTTTTGAGATAGAGTCTCACTTGGTCACCCTTGGTAGAGTGCCATGGCATCTTGTTTTATTTTTTATTTTTTTATAATTTTTATTTGTAGAGACAGAATCTCTGTTGCCCTCGGTAGAGTGCTGTGGCGTCACAGCTCACAGCAACCTCCAACTCCTGGGCTTAGGAGATTCTCTTGCCTCAACCTCCCGAGTAGCTGGGACTACAGGCACCTGCCACAATGCCCGGCTATGTTTTGTTGCAGTTTGTCTGGGGCCGGGTTCGAACCCACCACCCTTGGTATATGGGGCTGGCGCTCTACCTTACTGAGCCACAGGTGCTGCCCATTTTATTTTTATTTATTTTTAATTCTTTGAGACAGAGTCTCATGTGGTCACCCTTGGTAGAGTGCTGTGGCGTCTTTTTATTTATTTTTTATTTTTTTGAGACGGAGTCTTAAGCTGTCGCCCTCAGTAGAGTGCCATAGTGTTACAGCTCACAGTCTCAAACTCTTGGGCTTAAGTGATTCTCCTGCCTCAGTCTCTCATGGAGCTGGGACTACAGGTGCCTGCCATAATGCCTGGCTATTTTTTTTGTTGTAGTTGTCATTGTTGTTTATCAGGCCCGAGCTGGGTTTGAACGCTCCAGCCTAGGTGCATGTTGTTGGTGCCCTAATCACTGAGCTACAGATACCGAGCCTATGCCATGGCATCTTAGCTCACAGTAAGCTCCAACTCTTGGGTTCAAGTGATCCTCTTGCCTCAGCCTCCCAAGTAGCAATGACTACAGGCGCCGGCCACAATTCCTGGCTATTTTTTAGAGATGGAGTCTCACTCTGTGTCAGGCTGGTCTCGAACCTGTGAGCTTAGGCAATCCACCTGCCTCAGCCTCCTAAGTACTGGGATTATAGGCATGAGCTTTTTTCCCCTACTGACTAAAATTTTTCAAATAATAAATGAAAGAAAGATCAGAATTTGAAATGATTAGACAATGGTAGAAGCCAAGTTTGGATTTTATATTAAAGATTTCATTAAATCTTAAATCTTTAAGATTTAATCATTAAATCTTTTTGTCAGGTATCTGACAAAAAGTATATAGGTGGTGTTTAAAAAGAGAATGATAGAGGTATTCCTTAATTTTTCTATGTCTACCTCCGTCATCTAAGATTACAACATAGAAACAACCTACAAATACCATATGATTTATGAGTTTGTTTTTCATATGATGTGAATTTTGGAAATAATTTTTTAATTGTTTGACCACCTTTCAAAAGAGCATAGAACACAGAAAAAAAACAAATATATAAATGAATGATTAAATATTTTAATAACTGTTACTTTAAATGAATTTCAGAGTTAATCAGCATGTATTTTAGTGTTCAGATTGAGTGATGTGAGCAAAAACAGATATTCTGTTCATTTCTTTGAATCTTTTTACTGAGGTAGGTAGGGATAATATTCTTAATTTGCAGGTATATGTAATCCTAACACTCTGGGATGCTGAGGTGGAAGAATCACTTAGGCTCTACAAGTTAGAAACCAGGCTGAGCAAGAGGGAGACCTGTCTCTACTAAAAAAAATAAAATAAAAATAAAAATTATCTGGGCTTGGTAGCACATGCCTATAGTCCCAGTTACTGCGGAGGCTGAGGCAAGAGGATTGCTTGAATCCTGGAGTGTGAGGTTCCTGAGAGCTAGGCTGACTCCACAGCACTGTAGCCTGGGTAGCAGAGTGAGACTTTGTCTCAAAATGAAGGAGGGAAGGAAAGGAAGGGAAGGAGGAAAGAGGGGCGAGAGGGAAGGAAGAGAGGAGGGAGGGAGGGAGGAAGGAAGGACTTGAATGGGCTAAAATTGATTACATAAAGAACCATTCCTCTGTTTGAGGGCAGAGTTATGAGGAAAAATAAAGAGAATACACATGCTAATTGCCAGAAAATATTGATTATCATGACTTAGAATTTTTTTTCACATTGGTAAGTAGATACCATTTGTAGATGTTATCTCAGCGTAAATACAGTTGAGGTTTTCTTTTTGTGTATTTAACTAAAATGTTGACTTGTAGAGAAATAGCACATAACCAATATATTAGTTGAATTATGTTTTCATACAGTTGTACCATTACTTTCTAAATGTGTAATTTGAAAACACTTCCTAGTTTTGAAATGATTTTAAAGAATTACCTTTTGCTTGTAAAAGCCACTTAGGATTTTTATGAGAAGCTTTTAGATTGGTCTGGCTTTATCTAGTGTCATTTTAATTTCATATATTTTTTTTCTTCCTATGATTGCAAGTACCCAGTAAGACATGTAAAAATTGTTACCATGAGGAATGAATGCCTTTGCTAGTTTTTGTATACTATAAACCTTAGTGCTTTGAGCATACATTGTGAACTATAGACATAATTTTAATTATCTGTAATTTTCCCAATAAATCAAAAGTAAAATAGAACATTTACTTTTATCTTTTTTATAGAGACAGAATTTCACTTTATCACCCTCGTTAGAGTGCCATGGCATCACACAACTCACAGCAACCTCCAACTCCTGGGCTTAGGTGATTCTCTTGCCTCAGCCTCCCAAGTAGCTGGGACTATAGGCACCTGCCACAACGCCTGGCTGTGTTTTTGTTTTGCAGTTTGCCGGAGCCGGGTTTGAACCTGAAACCCTCAGTATATGGGGCTGGCACCCTACTCTCTGAGCCACAGGCGCCACCCTACTTTTATCTTTTTTATTCTAAGTATTGTTTGAATGTGACTTTGCAAACTTTTTAATACCTTTTTTTAAATTATAGAAAGCATAGTCATTTCCTTCACAAGACTTCTTATATTGACTCTTTGACCATCACAAGACTTTTTTTTTGGTATTGAATAAAGATGAGAGTATAATGCTAGACAAAGAGTTCTTTGAAGGTAGTTCTTTGGATACAGAAAGTAATGTGTTTCATCTACATAGGCCTGTTTTGATCTGATTTGGTGCTGTAGGGGTGAAAGAGGTTAGTTTAGAAAGAATATATTTACAGTCTTTTTTTTTTTTTTAAAGACAGAATCTTCTTACTCTGTTACCCTTGGCATCATAGCTCATAGCAACCTCAAACCATGCTCTTGGCTCAGCCTCCTGAGTAGCTAAGACTACAGGCACTGGCTATCGCGCCCAGCTAGTTTTTCTATTTTTAATAGAGACAGGGTCTCACTCTTGCTCAGTTTGGTCTTCAGCTCCTTAGCTCAAGCAATCCATCTGCCTTGGCCTCCCAGAGTGCTAGGATTATAGGCATGAGCCATAACGCCTGGCCTGTATTTCCAGTCTTAATCTTCTTTTACCCCTCTATACATTATTTAAAGCTGTTCAACACATACTCCTCCTTGGAAATCTTTCTTCATGCACCTTTAAACAGTGTATTTTCTATTTTTCTATTTCTTAAACTTAAAAAAACCAAAAAAAAACCCCTACAAGCCATTTCTCTTATTTCCCATGAGCCTTATTTGTAAGTATCTGCTGAATTCTGCTGGGCATTCTCTTCTTTCTCTATATTCCCTTGGGGAACTCATGCACACTCTTGGCTTGAACTGTACTTTTACACATATAACTGATTTTCAAATCTTGGACTATATAGCAGAAATATCTTTTTTCTGCTTCTTTGAAGAAATTGTTTGAAGATCCAATAAAATAACACTTGAAAGTTCATTATGAATTTTAACAAACTGCAACCATGTGTTACTTTCAACAGTTAACATTTAAGAGCTCATCTTAAATTAGGCCTTATTATAATAATAAAGAAATTTCTAAGAGCAAATAAGGGGTAAACTTGAAACCATTTATAGCTTAGGAAATAGTTTAAGTTATACTTTGCTTGGGTTTACAGTTTATGCTAGATTATTTCCTTTTTTTTTTTTTTTTTTTGAGACAGAGTCTCACTATGTCCCCCTCAGAAGAGTGCTGTGGCATCACAGCTCACAGCAACCTCAAACTCTTGGGCTAAATCTATTCTCTTGCCTCCGCCTCTCAAGTAGCTGGGACTATAGGTGCTTGTCACAACACCCGGCTGTTTTTTGGTTGTCGTTGTCATTGTTGTTTGGCCCAGGCTGGATTCGAACCTGCCAGTTCCGTTGTATGTGGCTGGCGCCCTAGCTGCTGAGCTACAGGTGCCAAGCCTATTTCTAATATTTTGGATCTTTGTTAGCTTTGTCATTATTCATAAATGTGGGAATTTCTTATATATTAAATAGATGACATTTTGGCCCTAAGCTAAACTGCCAATCTTAGAAAAGTATTTATAAACAATAGGTAACTGCCTTCAGTTTGTGGTATATGTGTATTTAAGATACTGTGATTCTCTTCTTAGTAAATGTTTGAAAACAAAATTTGTAACCCATGTGTCCTATATTATTTTTTTAATACCTTAACCCTAGTGTGTTGCTGATTATAAACTAAAATATAACCTACCTACTATAATAAATAATGATCTACGAATAAACTCCTAGCATTTTATGCTTACTTGTGTCATGCTAATTGCACATTTCTTGATAATTTGGATTAATTTAAATAAGATTTATGGCATTAAGAAAGACAAAAATTCTAAAACTTTTTAGTTTCTGAAATTTCTTAAGTATGATTCAGCTGATTGCTAATTTTGTTTTCCTATTGCAGGTTTCTCAACAGTGATGTCACAAGATTGACCACGTTGATCACAGTAAGACCAAAATTATAGTTGAATTTTAAGGATGTTTTATTTTCTCTGAGAATGAGAATTGAATTAGGAAGTATTTATAATTTAAAGTTATTATTATTTCTTTAACCAGTTAGTTGAGAGTTCACATTTTCAGTGAATCATATCCCATACTTCAAGTTATGTAAATAAAAGTTAATTAAATAACTTTTAATACTTTAAAAGTATTTAAAGTTATTTAAATAAAAGTAAATACTTTAAAGTATTTAAAGTTATTTAAATAAAGTAATACTTTTAAAGTATTACTTTAAAGGACTTAAAGAACATTTAAAATGAATATTACTTTTAATTCAAAACTGAAATTATAGGCCTAATTATACTAATATATTTCAGTGTGAATCATACTCTGAACATCATCTTTTAGTGTATGTTTTTATTAAAAAATGGCAAAAAATTTAAGGTGACTTTACATTAGGAAAAATAAAATTACTTGAGACTGTAACAAATTGAGGAAAGATTATGAAAACATAGTCTTGATAGAATTCTTAGGCATCTTGCTTTAATCTTTTATTGATATTTAGATGATGTATAGAATCTTCCAAATATAGAGTCTTGTTTGAAAAAGGATAGTTCTCTGTTCTCTTAAGTAACTGATATTTTTCTTTTTTTTCTTTCTTTTTTTTTGAGACAGAGTCTCACTATGTCACCCTTGGTAGAGTACTGTGGTCTCACAGCTCACAGCAACCTCAAATTCTTGGGCTTAAGCGATTCTCTTGCCTCAGCTTCTCAAATAGTTGGGACTACAGGCGTCAGCCACAACGCCGACTATTTTTTGTTGCAGTTGTCATTGTTGTTTAACTGGCCTAGGCTGGTTTTGAACCCGCCAGCCTCAGTGTATATGGCTGGTGCTCAGTCGATGTTTTTCATTTTTAGTTTTATTTAAAGTATTAATTTCTATTATGTGTAAGGCAATATGTTACCTAAAGAAAAACTGTCCTCAGCCTTTTTCTATCTTATTATAAAATCTGAGTAGTAAGATCTGAATTATAGTCATTTGTAGTATTTATGAAAAAACTTCTTAAACACATAAATTAATTTTGAGTAATTTATTTACTCTTTGAACTTACCTTAACCCTGTTTTAATTGTTCATTAAGTATATGATCAATCATTATCAGAAATGTAAATCCTGAAATAGATTATCTTTGTATGTATGTTCACATATATATGTTGTTGTTTTTTTTCCTCAGTTGCCTGACTCTTTCTGGGGAAAGAGTTGGTTTTTTTTTTTAATTAAATCATAGCTGTGTACATTAATACAATCGTGGGGTACAGTATGCTGGTTTTATATACAATCTGAAATATTTTCATCAAACTGGTTAACATAGCCTTCATGGCATTTTGTTTATTGTGTTAAGACATTTATATTCTACATTTAGTAAATTTCACATGTACCCTTATAAGATGCGCCACAGGTGTGTTCCTACCAATTACCCTCCCTGTATGAAAGCTATAACTTGGTTTCATAGTAGGGCTGAGTACATTGGATACTTTTTCTTCCATTCTTGAGATACTTGGCTAAGAAGAATATATCCCAGCTCCATCCATGTAAACATGAAAGAGGTAAAATCTCCATCTTTTTTTAGAATGCATAACATTCCATGGTGTACATATACCACAATTTATTAATCCATTCATGGGTCAATGGGCACTTTGGCTTCTTCCATGACTTAGCAATTAGGCACATATATATATTTTTAAAACTAGTAGCAACAGAGAATTTTCACTGTATTTTTTAAAGATTTTGTCATCATCATTTAGTCTACTGATGTTTATGGCATGTTCATTTTCATTCTCCTAAGGGGACATTTTAGCTTTCTCTGATTTGTAGCTCTTTGCTTGTTTGCTTTTTCTGAATCAGAATTTTACTGTCCTAAATGAATATTTTATAACAAATATTAACAAATTTCAGCAGTAATCTGTGTTTAGTATCTAGTGCTTTACAATTTAGGAAGTTAAAAGAAGCATTGAATGAAAAAGTTTGTTTTTATTTTTTAAATTAAAAAATGCTGACTCCCACAGCTTATTTTTAGGGTAATATTAAGTGCATATTTAATTGTAACTGATTTAATCCAAGAATTTCAGGAAGATAGGTGATATTCAATATTATCAGATGTTAATTAAGTTAAAGACTAAGAAGTGCTCATTTGGGAAGTTCATAAGTGACTGATATTAGAATCTCTTACTTTGTTTGTCAGGTTTGTGAGGCTTTCTCCAGCCCCTTGAGTTAAGAAGTGAGAGTAGATTTCAATGTTGATCAAGTTGAGGGTGCTAGTAAAAGAATAGTTCAAGTACATATTGACTATGGGGTTGGAACAATGTGAGGCCAGGAAAGGCTGATTTACTCACAGAAAGTAGAGTGATGAAGGGATTCATCAGATATATAAGCTGGTGTAATAATATGACAAAGTAAAGCTAAAAGAGTAGAATGTTGTGGTTAGAGAGGGAGATTATATTATGGGTAGGTTCAGAGGTGAAGCATAGCAAGGACTTACATATTATTTAATATATACTTTTTATCTTTTTCTCAAAAATATTTGGAAGCCAGGAGAAAAAAAATTCTATTTTTTCACAATGCACAGAAATGTTAAAACCTTTTAACTGATCTCCCTACTTCCTGGCCATTAGTATTTCCATTGAAACTTGAACTTGATCCCCAGTTTTGTGAACTGGAAAGTATGCCATTTATTTTGCAAATAGCACATCTAAATCTTGTAAATTTAATCTCTGATTTTCTTTTACCTCAAAAGAAACCCCTGAACTTTTTTTTATAAAATCCATGATTTTTGTCTTTTTATTGCCCTTACCATTGATATTCCTGTATTCCTGTGTATGACCTTCCCTCCATGTCTCCATCCCTTCTTTCCTTCCTTTTTTTTTTTTTTTTTTTTTTACTGTAGTTATCTTTGGATTTTCAATGTCATTCTTATGAAAAGGAAATTACAAAAAAACATACACATTTGGCACTAATGTCACAGTTCATTTCAATTGTTACCTCATCCATAAAACCTTTGGATCCCCTACAGCTGGAATTAATTTCCTCATCATTTCAGTGCCTTTCTAGATTTGTTGTTTCTGTTATAGCAGAGTTCTACAACACCAGGGTACTTGGACTTGTGTGTGCAGATACAGTCTCCACTAGGAGAAAGAGTTAAAAATTTTGATGTTATTATAAAAAAATTAACATAAGCATATTCTTAAATATTCTAGTATGCCTACCTTAAAATCAATTAATATCTTGTATTTTTCAGGACTGTGATTATGATTAATTATGTAGGTCTAATGAGGAAAGAATAAAAATGGATTTGATACATAAATAGTTCAGTTGTATCAAATGAAGGCCTAATGACATCAGAGTGAGCTAAATCAAAGTTTTATAGTATGAGTAGAAAGAACTTGTGGAGTATTAAGACAGTTTGGGCACACTAAATAAACATGTCAGACACAAATGTAACTGGAAAATAATGGGGAAGTAGCAGTCAATAACTATATTCATGTTGAATATAATGATTCATTTTCGCAAAAACATCATATAATACTAAGTTGTTAGTTTTGTAGCTTTTATATCTGTATTTGTAAATTGTTTGGATATTATTGTTTGAATAAAATCTGGTTTATTTATAGCTTTATTTTTCTTATTTCAGTAATGTAGTATAATTAATTTAGGTCAATACAGGGGTCTACCAGACTTTTTTTCTGTCTTTATAAGGTATCTATACATAAGTTAAATTCCTTATGTTATAGAATCTTTAAACACCTTATATAATGATTATGTGTTCATCTGTTTCACCTATTAGACTATAAACTCCTTTCAATGTAGTAAAGACATAAACTATTCATCCTAACAGTCCTATTAGAGTTTATCACAATACCTTGTACCTAGTAGTGGCCCAGCAGATATTTATGCAATAAACTTACTTTCATTGGTGTATTAAATATGAATTAAAGATAATTAAGAGACATTTTTGCCTCTTAGTGTGTTGATAATCTGTGAGACTGAAATAGAATATATAAATATATAAAGAGTATATATTTTAATAATAATACAATTCTTTTTTTCTGTTTTTTCTGAAATTAATAAAATTCTTATGAGTTAACAAATTCCTCTTTTTAAAGTTAAATATCCCCTAAGATTTTGATCACTTACTATGTTGTATCAATTACTAGATAATCAAATTTTTTTTCTCTTAACTAAGATATGTAGTGTCTGGAGGAAAATGAAAGATTTCATGCAGGCTAGAATTGAGTAGGGAGCAAAGTGTTTTGGGGAACAAGATGGTACATTTTTGCAAAAATGAAGTTTTTTATAGTTAGGGCAGCTTTAGAGCATAGTTTGCTTAGCGAAGAGGAGAGGCAGGAAAAGAGACTGGAAAGGGATATGGGAAGACATCATTTCCCACCTAATGGATATTGACTGAAGCCACAGTGCTGAAGCAACATTCCCTTTAATTTTAAGCAGAAGTTTTATAAAACTGGCATAAATTAAAGAATAGTAGATTCTTTAATTATTATATTCCTTAATTATAATAATTAAATATACTAGAATAGTATAACAAGTACATTTTATACTTTTCCAATGTTGTTATGCTAGATTTTTGTATTATTTTGCCACAACATACAGTTCAACTATCTTGCTATTAACTTCTTTAATGTCTTCTTCTTAACTTCTTAAATGGAATTACCCACTTTTGAATTTCAAAGTCATTTAAATTTAATCTTCATCTTATCTATGTAAATTCATTTCCCTCTGCTTTCTAACACACATTTATTATAGTCAGAAGATGATAAATAAAGTGATGATTTTTTCTGAGTCTTTTTCCGCACATTTCTTTTCTTGAAGTACTTCTACCTCTCCTTATTCAATGCCAATTCAGTCTTAAAATGATCTTGTAGTCTTTTCTCACAACTCCCATTTATTTGATCTTTATCCACAGCCCCCACCCCTTTTAAATTGTGAAAATTCAATTTTCAGCTCTATACATTATTGATACCTGGCTATCCTACAGGTATGTAATTCGACATGTTTACATTTGAACTCATTTTCTTCTGATTTTCCAGAAATCTTCCCCCTCACCCCAATCCAGAGTCTTTCTCTATTGCCCAGGATAGCTCACTGCAACCTCATGCTTCTGGGCTCAGGTGTAGCTGGGGATATAAGTGAGTGCTACTGCACCTAGCTAATTTTTCTATTTTTTATAGAAAATGGGTCTCACTTTTGTTCAGGATAGTCTCTAATTTCTGACTTCAAGTAATCCTGCCGCCTCAGCCTCCCAGAGTGCCAGGCTTATAGATGTGAATTACCACACCTGCCTCCTTTGCCTCTTTATATATTCTCTGTAATGGTCAGTAATACCAACATCTAGTCTGCCACCCATGCTAGAAATATTAGTTATTTTCAGCTATTCTTTCATAAACTCATATCTAATCTGACATCAAATCCTATTGATTCTCTACATGCACTGTAATAATAAGAGCTAATATTTATGACGTGGTTACTGTGTATTGGGTACTAATCTAAAATTTGACCTATAGTAACTCATTTAATCTTTTTAACTTTAAGAGTTAGATACTATTTTTATCCCTGTTTTATGTAAGAAGGAAATTATGTCCTTGCTAACTAATTATGTCCAACCAAAGAGGGGAAAAAAGAGCTTAAATATAATAAATCCTAATATATAGGAAATAAAAAGAACACAGAGACATGTTACTACCAGGGGAATATAGTCAGGAATTTCTAGACTGGAAAAAATCTCCTCGCCCCCTTCTTGATTTCAAATGACTTTTGCCTCTCTCTGTGCCCATATGTGTACATCAATTAGCTCCAGATTATTAGAGAGTACATGCAGTATTTGTTTTTCCTATTCCTGAGATACTTCACTTAGAATAATGGTCTCCAGTTCCATCCAAATTGTTGCAAAAGACCTTAATTCATGACTGAGTAGTACTCCATGGTGTATACATATACCACATTTGGTTAATTCATTCATAATTAATGGGCACTTAGGTTGATTCCGCATCTTTGCAACTGTGAATTGTGCTATAATAAACATTTGAGTATAGGAGTCTTTTTGATAGAATGACTTCTTTTCCTTTGGTTAGATACCCAATCAATGTCTCTGGTCAGCCATTTTGCCTCTACACTCATATCCCATCTTTTAAATAGAAAAAAAAAAGAAGAAGAAAAAAGAATAAAATGTGAATAATATTCCACTACTCAGTTGTAAGGAAGGAATGCATTTCATTTGCAGAGACATGAATGGAACTGGAGATCATGATGTTAAGTGAAATAAGCCAGACACAAAAGGCAAATATCACGTTTTCACTCTTATGTGGATACTATAAAACTTGATTCCATGGATACAGAAAATAGAATGATAGATACCAGAGGCTTGGGAGGGTGGGAAGGGGAACAAAAAGAGAGGTTGGTTAATGGGTACAAACATATAGTTAGACAGAAGAAATAAGTTCTAGTGTTTGATAGCACTCTAAGGTGACTATAGAATTTACACTGTATTTAAAAATAGCTAGAAGAGAAAATTTTACATGTTCTCAACACAAAGAAATGGTAAATGTTTGAGGTGATAAATATCCTAAATACTCTGATTTGCTCATTTCACTTTGTATTCATGTATTAAAATATGACATCCTATAAATATGCCCAATTATATATTAATAAAAAATAAATTTAAAAAATTATAAGTAGAAGTATGCTTAAGTAACTCAGTCAGGGTCATACAATGAGTGAATGGTAAAACAAGGGTCATAATTTAAGAGTGTCTGGAGGGGCGGCACCTGTGGCTCAGTCAGTAGGGCGCCGGCCCCATATACCGAGGGGGGTGGGTTCAAACCCAGCCCCAGCCAAACTGCAACAAAAAAATAGCCGGGCATTGTGGTGGGCGCCTGTAGTCCCAGCTACTTGGGAGGCTGAGGCAAGAGAATCACCTAAGCCCTGGAGTTGGGAGGCTGCTGTGAGCTGTGTGATGCCACTGCATTCTACCAAGGGCAAGACTCTGTCTCTACAAAAAAAGGAAAAAAAGAGTGTCTGGATCTAATTCTGTACCACCCTATTTCTTAGAAATGTAAATCTAAGAAATGTATAAGACATTATAAGGTTAAAATTTTTGTGACTTAGAGGACAGAATGCTTTATTAAAAATGTAAAAAAAATCTTTTGTGACTTAAAATTGTTTGTTACTTTATTTCATCAGATTAATGCTTACTATTTGAGGTATGTGATTTTTACTCTTTCCAAATGAGTCAGAGTTACATTAGTTTTTGTTAGCTCTGCTTGTGATCTTTTGCTTCTCAGTAAACAGGTGAACCTACACCATTCAACAATGACCATTTTAACAGATATATTAAATCTGTTCTTATGATTTCTTTCTAAAGGGAGAGATAAATTCCAGTACATTAATAGTTGAGGAATTCAACACCCTCTTTCAGCATTGGACATATCATTTAGACATCAACAAAGAAGGATTGGATTTAAATTGCTTAGTATATATATTTAGAAATAGAAAGCATAATTCTCAGTAAGTACTTGATAGCTGATTGAATGACCGAAGTAGGATTATAGAATAAAATAATTCTAGAATCATCAGACAGTGAAAAGTCAAGTCAGAATCTCAGCCTTTTATTTGAGTTAGGATTTTCAGGTCCAAATTGTCATACTTCTGTTTATATTCTTTTTTAAATTATGCTTTCTATTTCTAAATATATGTACTAAGATCTCTTGAGTTTAAATCCAGTGCTTCTTTGTTGATTTTCTGTCAAAATGATATGTCCAATGCTGAAGGTAGGTATTGAATTCCTCAACTATTATTGCACTGGAATTCCTGAAAAGAAAGTGCAAACTTACAAATACATGCAGAGTACTGTCGTGCACGAATGTGACATGAGGAGAAATGAAACCAACATGACATAATTTAAGGCATAAGTATGAGAGAATTGAAGGAACTAGAGGAGAAAGGGTTATTTCCTCCTTAGTAGTTAATGTTCACTACTGATCCAAAAAGGACAGTGTGGTGTTGTCTAAAGATTTATATAAAGAGTAAGTATAGGCTCGGTGCCTGTGGCTCAACGGGCTAAGGCGACAGCCATGTACACCTGAGCTGGCGGGTTCGAATCCAGCCCGGGCCGCCAAACAACAATGACGGCTGCAACCAAAAAATGGCCAGGCATTGTGGCGGGTGCCTGTGGTCCCAGCTACTTGGGAGGCAGAGTCAGGAGACTCGCTTGAGCCCAGGAATTGGAGGTTGCTGTGAGCTATGATGCCATGGCACTCTATCCAGGGTGACAGCTTGAGGCTCTGTCTCAAAAAAAAAGAGTGAGTATAAAAAGAAATGATAAAAGAAAAATGTAAGCAGCAACAGTGGCAGAATTTCAAATGAAGATAAGAAGGCTTTATATAAAATTGCACAGAATATTCACCCAGAAACCAGTGTCTTCCTGTGGAAGATGATTTTTTAACATGGAAAGGACTTAATGAAATTATAAAAATGGACAATAGGTTTCTCATAAAGATGGTAGATTGAACATACACATTTACTTAAGCTAAGTGCTGAGGCCTCACTAATATTATAAAAAACAGTAAAAGGAGTGAATTGCAACAAAATTCTGGAAACTCAAGAGTGATGAATTCTGGAAACTCAAGACAATGATGACACTGTCTTAACAACAACAAAAAAATACGGCAGCTTTGTTAGTGTTCAGCCATGTGATACAGGGATTGAACATGCGAATCTGATTGCCACTCCTTACCACACATATGTATATAAAGTTCTTACTGAGAAATGTTATTATTTTATTTATTATTAAATAAATATAATAATTGTAAATTTAGATAAATTGAAATTTAAATACTATTACTTATTTTAAAATATGAATACTTTGAAACATTTTATTTGAAACTCTTTGAGAAATTTCTGTTAAAGTATTTGATTGTGACCTCCTTGCAGACAAAACTGTCTTATTAACATATTTTTGTTCACAGTTCACAGTTAGAACTTAAGCCTTCAAACTTGCTTGTAATAAATATTTGCTAGATTGAATGGTATTTTAATGTGTATTTCTAGTTAGTTGCTCATGCGTTAAACAAATTTCACATGTACTGTGATTCAGTTACTTTCTATTACTCTTTTCTAATGTGTCATTTAAAGAGAAGACATTAATATATGAGGATTGGGGGACCAATTACCAAATCACTGTAGCAGCAATAACTAACTAATACCTTTGCCACACAGATATGGTTAGTACTGGCTAAAGAATCAGCCAGACAAGTGCAGTAGCTCAAGACCACTTCTTTTTTTCTAGAGACAGAGTCTCACTTTATTGCCCTTGGTAGGGTGCTGTGGCGTCACAGCTCACAGCAACCTCCAACTCCTGGGCTTAGGCAATTCTCTTGCCTCAGCCTCCCAAGTAGCTGGGACTACAGGCATCTGCCAGAACACCCAGCATTTTTTTTTTTTTGGTTGCAGTTTGGCAGGGGCTGTATTTGTAGGGGCTGGTGCCCTACCCACTGAGCCACAGGTGCCGCCCATAAGACCACTTCTTAACATAGATTTTGCTGTGAGGGGTGGAAAAGTAATTAATTTTATTTTAGTTAAATATTAACAATGAAAAGAATATTCCTATGTTTAAAGAGAGCTGGGTTCATTATTGTCAGAAGTTGTACTTGCATTTTCATAAGACTCTAAATATATCTATCTTAAGTACTATATTATGTTCATTTATGCATACTGAATATTGGACTTACTAGGCAAAATGAGGAAGGTTTACTCTTAGTCATCACAAATAAAGGTGTATAAGTATACAGTCATCTTGGAGATCAAAATCCCTAAGTACATAGAAATATTTTTCCCAAATAATAAAAATTTGCCACACGGGGAATGTAAGTAGCCCTTGCCAACTTAATTATGTCTTAAATTGATTATTATGTTAGTAGTAAGTACTAAGGAATTAAAGTAATAAACTCAGATATATGATTTTAATTATTTTCAGCATATTAATTTTAATGGAAGAAATAAGACAAATTATTATCATTATTATTATTATTTTTGAGAGTCTTACTATGTTGCCCTTGGTAGAGTGCCGTGGCATCAAAGCTCACAGCAACCTCAAACTCCTGGGCTTAAGCATTTGTCTTGCCTCAGCTTCCCCAAGTTTGTGGTGGGACCACAGGCACCCGCCACAAAGGCCTGGCTATTGTTTTGTTGCAGTTGTCATTGTTGGTTAGCTGGCCTGGGCTAGGTTCAAACCTGCCAACTTCCATGTATGTGGCTGATGCCCTAACCACTGTGCTATGGGCACCAAGCCAAGACGAATTATTAGACATTAACTTTCCCTTTTGTATATTTGTTAAATTTA
>CAUYRH010145870.1:0-13449 GCA_963574655.1 Perodicticus potto | reverse complement strand
GGCTCGGCGCCTGTGGCTCAGCGGGCTAAGGCGCCAGCCACGTACACCTAAGCTGGCGGGTTCGAATCCAGCCCGGCCCGCCAAACAACAATGATGGCTGCAACCAAAAAATGGCCGGGCGTTGTGGCAGGTGCCTGTAGTCCCAGCTACTTGGGAGGTGGAGGCAAGAGACTCACTTGAGCCCAGGAATTGGAGGTTGCTGTGAGCTGTGATGCCATGGCACTCTATCCAGGGTGACAGCTTGAGGCTCTGTCTCAAAAAAAAAAAAAATATAAATTGGTATGTCTTTCTAGAATTTACTTTGGCAATAATATCAAGTCTTTAAAAATATACCCTGTTGACCAAATAATTTCATGTCTAAATATCTATCCTGAGAAAATAGTATAATATAACAGTAAAAGATTGGAATATCTTAAATGTCCAATAATAGTAGAATGGTTAAAGAACTTATATTCATCTTAGATTATTTTATAGCCATTACAAATACTGTTTTAGAACAATATTTAATGGCATCAAATATGCACAATATAGTGCTGAGCAAAAAAAAAAAAAACATTTAGTATACCATGTGATACAAATTTTAGAAGGAGAAAAGGAAAGGGGAAACCATGGAAAAATCCATGAACTTGTTAGCAGTGGGAGGTGGGACACGGGAGATTTGGGGTCTTTCATACCTTTCTATTCTCTATACATTAAAGGTTTGTTATCCTTATAATAAGGGATGTGGCAATGTATATAAAAACAACTGTCTAGTATTTGTATGCAAGATAGATTAGAAGAAGCAGAAAGTTAGGGTGGTAGTAGAAAAAGAAGCTGTATAAGACTCCTAAGACGTTTTTTAGGACGGGGAGAGACAGAGTCTCACTCTGTTGCCCTGGGAGAATGCTGTGGCATCATCATAGTTCACAACAACTTCAAACTCTTAGGCTCAGGCCATCCTCTTGCCTCAGCCTCCCGAGTAGCTGGGAGTATAGGCACCCACCACTACTCCCTGCTAGATTTTCTCTATTTTTAGTAAAGACCAGGTATTGCTCTTACTCAAACTGGTCTTAAATTCCTGAGCTCAAGCAGTCTGCCCGCGTTGGCCTCCCAGAGTACTAAAATTATAGGTGTGCCTGGCCTCTAAAAGACATTTTATAAGAAGAAACTGTAGGATGAAAAAACAAATTGGATGTAGCAGATACGGGGTTTCTAACGTGATCACACTTAGAATAGATAAAAATTCTAAATGATAGGGGAAAGGCAAATGTTTAAATTTGTACTTAATTGAGAATGATTAACGTCTAAGGGCTATTCTTCTGTAGGTAGTTCAAAATACAAGTGAAGTTTATTTTCTCTACTTTTTTTTTTTAATTGAGACAGTCTCACTTTGTTCCCCTCAGTAGAGTGCTGTGGCATCATAGCTCACAACAACCTTGCTTTAACCTCCTGAATAGCTGGAACTACAGGTGCCTGCCACCACACCCGGCTGTTTTTAGAGATGAGGTCTCGCTTTTGCTCAGGCTGGTCTTGAACTCCTGAGCTCAGGCAATCCACCTGCCTCAGCCTCCCAGAGTTCTAGGATTACAGGTGTGAGTCACCGCACCCGGCCCTGTTTTCTCCACTTTTAGTATGTTCTTTAAAATTATGTGAGTTTTTGCTCAGATTTGTGATAATTAAGGTTTTTGACCCATTAAAGTTAGTCAAAATTAGAAAGGTTTTAGTTATTGTGTTCTATATTCATGATATTACTGCTTCATTTTCCTTAAATGTTACTGTATAAAACAACTGATTATCAAATGTTAGACTGACTTCACCTTGTTTTGCTTTGTACTGATCCAGAGTTCTCATGTCCCACTGCTAGTATCCTTATTGTTCTCAGTTATTCTTGATACTGTCAAAAACGACTACATTTGAAAAAAGTATAATTATTTGCCTGATCAATATTTACTTTTTAAATTTTTTTCCACGAATTTTAGGCAATGAACATTTTGACTTCAGTGCTGCTTCTGTATGCAAAAGAAGAAGAAGCTTTTTGGCTTCTGGTTGCTGTTTGTGAACGAATGTTGCCTAATTATTTTAATCGTCGAATCATTGGTAAAAACACACACACTCTCTCTCTTATACATACACACAGAGATACAAACACATATTTCTTTCCTAAACATTTTCAGCATCTGTCCAATCACTAATCAAATAGAAGAACTGATTAAGTAGGTTATAATTCACAGTGCAAAATTAGTATCAAAATGTCACATTCAGTGGCATTCTCAAAACAAGTTTTTTGTACTGAATGTACAGTCGGAAAGATGTTTTAATATATTACTTTTTAAAATAAAGCACCTGATCTGTTTCTTAATAAAATGGGAATTTTAAGTCTATAGTCTGTGAAATAATGTTTAATTTGAAGTATCTAGAGCTACCGGGGAATTTTAATAGTTTTCTTGATGGGGGAGGGAGATTTTAGTCAGCTTAAATCTCCTTTTATATCAGTTACTTAGATACTTGCAAGATTTGAAAGAAGGATCAAATTATTAGTTTTTTAATTATATAGTATTTTCTTCAGTCACCAAATATTTATAGGTCTGTAATCCCTTACCTTAATACTCATGGATGGTCTCTCCTTTGGACCCTCATAAGCTTTCATTATCACGTGGAAGTTATTAGTTGTAGTGTCATTCACTGTGGTCATTTGTGTGTTTATCTTAAGTTAAGGATATTAAATTATCTGAAGGTAAAGGTACTGTATACTAATTAATAAAATATATAGTACCTAGTAAGGTCTCTGCATACATGTATAATAAAGACTCAGATTCGAATGAATTTGAATTGTGTTTCTCATGTCCTTCTAACTGTGTGACATTCTACTAGCAGACATAGGGATGTATGAAAAATGGAAAAGGCACTGAAGGAGTTCATAATTTAAGGAAGAGAGATGAGATATGTCATCATGCTAATTGAGTGGGGAGGTGTTGGAACCAAGTCCTTTGGTAAGGTGTTTACTTTTCAACTTCTTTTGATCTTCTTCAGGTGCCTTGGTGGATCAGGCAGTCTTTGAAGAACTTATCAGAGATTACCTCCCTCAGTTGACAGACCACATAACTGATATGACATTCTTTTCCTCAGTTTCTCTCTCCTGGTTTCTCACACTTTTCATTAGTGTGCTACCTATTGAATGTGCAGTGAATGTGGTAGACTGTTTCTTCTATGATGGAATAAGGGCCATTTTGCAACTGGGATTGGCAATACTTGACTATAATTGTGACAAACTGCTGACATGTAAAGATGATGCTGAAGCTGTGACAACCTTAAACAGGTATTGTAAGAATCATAACATTTCAATCTGGAGAAAATCTGAATGATTATGTTGTTCAGACCGCTTATTTTTCAGAGGAAACTGAGTATTAGAAACTTCAATTTGCCTAGGGTCACAAAGCTATTTGAATCCAAGAGCTAGGCCTAAAGTCTAGTCCTCTTTCTCCAAGTAGAATATAACATAAGTAAATCACTTGGAAGTGAACCATTAGGTTATTTACATATGTACACTAACATTGCTGATTTAGTATGCTGTAACTTCCATAGTACTAGTTTGAACTCTAAGGAATCTCTCTGTAAAAGTAATTGAAGGGAGGAAAAGGGTAGTTGATAATGGTAAATATCCAATGGGAGAAATTGTTCTGGTTTCTGTTTGTTTTCAGTCAAGGAGGTTGAATTTTATTTAATTTTTAATTTTTTTTATTTTTAATTATTGTGGATACATAATAATTGTATATATTTATGGGGCACATGTGATGTTCTGATGTATGATAATCAAATTAGGATAATTGGACTATCCATCACCTTGAGCATTTATTATTTGTGTTAGAAACATCTCAGTTGTAGTCTTTTAGTTATTTTTAAACTATACTATAACTTACTGTTGACTGTAGTCACTTTGTTGTGCTATCAAATATTGTTCCTTCTGTTGAAGTATATTTTTGCACCTATTAACCATTCCCACTTTATCCCCCATCTTCTCTAGATAGGGAAACTTTATTTTCCTAGTAGCTTTTATATGAATGCTCTTTTGTATTGGAAAAGTGTATTTGTGTGTGTGTGTGTGTGTGCGCACATGTTTGTATATGTTGAATGAATATTTAAATAGGCAGCTATTATAATGCTACTTCAAATTTCATTATGTACAGAATAAAATATAGCTGCCTCATTCTGGCATTCAGAACTCTGTGATAAGGTCTAAATGTACCTTCCTTTACTTATTTCCCCTTATATGCCTGTATATATATCCTATATTCCATTCTTTCTGGTCTGCATGGTATTTGCTGAGTACTCTGTGAGCCTGTTTGCTTTATTCATGCTCTCCTTCCCCACCCCAGAATGACTTTTTGACCATCCCATTCCTCCCACCCATTTCCTCCTAATTCCCAACCATCTATAAATTCTACTTCATAAGACCTTCTCTTGTCCTTAGTTGAAATTAACCTATAACTAACTAGGGAAACACTAGCTGTCATTTTCTCTGCCTTAATAAGTTTAGTTCCACTAATTTAGTTCCACTAATTCTTGTATTGCTATCACTTTGGATTAGGTTCTTTGACAATGTCATTAATAAGGATAGCCCACTGCCTTCAAATGTTCAGCAGAGTTCAAATGTGAGTGATGAAAAAGGCGGTCATACTAAAGTGGATATTACAGATTTGATTAGAGAGTCAAATGAGGTAAGTATTTTTATACCATAACTCTATTATATAGCATATTTAAAGTGAATGATACTATAATTATATCTCTAGTGGTATATTAAGAGTAAAATAGGCTCAGCGGGCTAAGGCGCCAGCCACGTACACCTGAGCTGGCGGGTTCGAATCCAGCCCGAGCCCGCCAAACAACAATGACGGCTGCAACCAAAAAATGGCTGGGCATTGTGGCGGGTGCCTGTAGTCCCAGCTACTTGGGAGGCAGAGGCAAGAGACTCGCTTAAGCCCAGGAATTGGAGGTTGCTGTGAGCTGTGATGGCACGGCACTCTATCCAGGGTAACAGCTTGAGGCTCTGTCTCAAAAAAAAAGAGTAAAATAATAACACAAGTAAAGATACAATTGAAAAAGCAACTTTACTTTAAAAATGAGTTATATAATTTTTCTGCTTCAAATTTGCCTTTTATTAAATAAAACTAAATTCACTTGCTTTCACAAATAATGACCACTTTTAAATATCTCTCACTATGTAAAAAGATGAATTATTTTCTCTTCTTATTAATCTCTACTTAGAGACTAAGAATTTTACCAGTGTTCTTGTACTTAGTCTAGACACATAGTAGATGGAATTATCTACAGTGAATATATATCAAAATTGAAATGTGGGAGGTGAAAATTTGCAAAATCACCTAACAAGTCAGGAAAACAACTGGAAATAGAACCAAGGCCTCTCAGAATTGAATCTGATGAATTGAATTGTGAGAGGAGAAGTAGATTTTTATCATGAATGAATATCCACTGAAATCATATTTCTTTCAGAAATATGGTAATATTCGCTGTGAAGATATATACAGTATGCGCTGTCGAAATTGGTTGTCTGTGATACAGGCCCTAGAGGAAACTACAAAGCAGAATGTGGTAAGTATGCACCCAATGGTGTAAAGCCAGTTGGAGTAACTTTTTTTCTTTAATTTCCTTTAAAAGTTATTACATGTGGGATGGTGCCTGTAGCTCAGTGGGTAGGGCACTGGCCACATATACTCTGGCTGGCAGGTTCAAACCCAGCCCGGGCCAGCTAAAACAACAATGACAACTGCAACAAACAAAATAGCTGAGCGTTGCGTTGGGCACCTGTAGTCCCAGCTACTTGGGAGGCTGAGGCACGAGAATCACTTAAGCCCAGGAGTTTGAGGTTGCTGTGAGCTGTGATGCCATGGCACTCTACCACGGGCAACATAGACTCTGTCCTTCCTCCCCACAAAAAAGAAGTTATTACATGTGAATAAACTGAAAAGGGCCAAACATTTGAGCTATATTCTTGCCAAGGTTTAGTTTGTTATAATTTTTTTGTGAGGAAATAAATTATTTTTTTCTGGTTGAGTTATGTTGCTTTCTTCAACATGTTTGTTTGTTGTTGTTTGACCTTCAACACTACTGAAGCTCAGTATTAGCTGCTATGTTATAGGTATTGGAGCATAACATTTATGATGTGCTCCATCAATAAGAAACAGCTGATTTACATAGTAGTCAATGCTGCTAAAAATATTATCCTTGTGGCTGGGTGCCTATGGCTTAGTGGTTAGAGCCCTGGCCCAGTACACCAGTGGTGGCAGGATTGAACCTGGCCTGGGCCTGCTTAACAACAACAACAAAAAAAATTATACACACACACATATACGTATATCTCCTTGGATACCTAATGTAAAGTAAAAAAACATATATATAAAATACTGTATTCTAAGTACCTTCCTTCCTAACATTTGGATGGATCTGTAAGAAGCTGTTAATATTGGTTGCCTCTAGTGAGTAGAAAAATAGATTGCTGGTTAGTTAGAACAGGGAGGGTTTTACTTTGCTGTTTATATTCTTCTGTACTGTTTGGGCTTTTATCATGAGTGTGTGTTGTTTTTGTAAACCTACTTAACTTAAATGCCAGGTCCTCAAAGATACCAGTCTGGGAACATTTGTAAAGATTCCAGGTTTAGATTTCAATTAAATAATTCAGTGATGTTACTGTGACATAGTTAACATAGAGTCCCTTGTTTTTTGTTTATATGTATATTAACTTAAAAAAATTACTAAAGTAATACATGCCCATTTTAAATAATGCAAGCATTACAAAAATGTAAAATGTAAAGATTGCCCACCTCAGGAATATCCATCTTAAAATATTTTGGCATATGTCTTTCCAAATCATATTTCTGTGTCTGCACACATAAACATGTATGGAGGTGCATATAGTTTTTGAAATGAGATCATACCAGTTATTTTGTTCTACAACTTTTTTTCACTCAAAAATATATCATGGTCATTGCATATATCAGTACATAGAGATCTGTCTCAGTCTTAATGCACTGAATAGTGTACTATAATATTGATGTTCTATAATTTAACTATTCCCTATTAAAGTACATTTACTATGTCTCCCCTTTTTTCTGCTCTCACAAATAATACTTTATGTAAACATCCTTATGTATATAGTTTTTGTGAGAGTATTTCTGTAAGATAAATTCCTGGAGGTGGAAGCTGGGTAAAAGCGTATGCCCATTTAAAATCTGACAGTCCTGCCAAATTATCCTCCAAAAGATTTGTACTAAATTATAATCAAACCAACAGTGTATAAAGCATTATAAAACTGATCCATGTAACCAAAAATATTTGTGGGGCAGCGCCTGTGGCTCATCGAGTAGGGCGCCAGCCCCATATACCGAAGGTGGCGGGTTCAAACCTGGCCTCAGCAGAACTGCAAAACAGAATACTTGTGGGGCGTTGTGGTGGGCGCCTGTAGTCCCAGCTACTCAGGAGGCTGAGGCAGGAGAATCGCCTAGGCCCAGGCGCTGGAGGTTGCTGTGAGCTGTGTGACGCCACAGCACTCTACCGAGAGTGATAGAGTGAGACTCTGTCTCTACAAAATATTTATATATATATAAAATTTGTATCCCTGGGTGGCACCTGTGGCTCAAAGGAGTACGGCAACCGTCCCCATATGCCAGAGGTGGTGGAATCAAACCCAGTCCCGGCCAAAAAAACTACCAAAAAAAAAAAAAAGATTGTATCCCTGTAATGCTTTAAAATTTTAGCAAAAACATTTTACCCTAAAAATTAATAGTTAGATAGACAGATCAACCCAAGGAACCATGGGGGCTAGCACTAGCCCCTACTCTGTCTGTGGAGTAGTTTTTATACTTGAATAAATTTCGCTTTCACTTAAAAAAAAAGAATGCCCTTTTCCCCACGCTCTCCGTAACACTCAATATTAAAAATCTTTAATTTGTGCCTATTTGATAGGTAAAAAAAAATCAAATCTCATTTCGCTGCAATATATGGTTTTTTTTTGTTTTTGTTTTTTAGGTGTACTATATTGTATTATATTTTTGAGACAAGGTCTCTCTTTGTCACCTAGGATAGGGTGCGGTAGTATTTTTTTTTTATTTTATTTTTTTTGAGACAGAGCCTCAAGCTGTCACCCTGGGTAGAGTGCTGTGGCATCACAGCTCACAGCAACCTTCTATTCCTGGGCTCAAGCGAGTCTCCTGCCTCCGCCTCCCAAGTAGCTGGGACTATAGGCGCCTGCCACAATGCCCGGCCATTTTTTGGTTTCAGCCATCATTGCTGTTTGGCGGGCCCGGGCTGGATTCGAACCCGCCGGCTCAGGTGTATGTGGCTGGTGCCTTAGCCCGTTGAGCCACAGGCGCCGAGCCAGGGTGCAGTAGTATTGTCATAGTTCACTGCAACCTCAAATTCCTAGGCTCAAGAAATTCTCCTGCCTCAGCCTTCTGAGTATCTGGGACCACAGGCACACACTAGCACACCTAGCTAATTTTTCAATTTTTTTGTAGAGACCTTGTCTCACTATTACTCAAGCTGGTCTCAAACTTGGGCCTCAAGCAGTCCTTCCACTTCAGCCTGCCAGAGTGATAGGATTACAAGCATGGGCCACAGTGCCTGACCATTGATCATATATGTTATATACTTATTAGTCTTTTTCATTTTTTCTGATTTTCCTGGTCATAGCCTTTGCTCAGTTTTCTGTGAGATTGTCTTTTTATTATTGATTTTTAGGAGCTCTTTAAATATTAGTGATACTAATTTTTTGTCATTTATGTTTGTTACCTAATACTTCCCCCTAGACTCATTGTTTCTTTTTCTTTGATAGTGTCTTTCAGAGTATACAGGTTACAAACTTTTGTGTAGTTGAGTCTTCCTCTCTTTTCTTTCATCATGTCTGGGTTTCATATCAAGCTTAGTAAGGCTTTGCCTATTTAAAATTATGTAATTTATAAAAATACATTCTCAATGTTTTATAGTACTATTGGCTTAAAGTGCTGCTTTTTTGAAACGTTTCAAACTTTGATACACCTAGAGTATGATGTGAGACAGGGTTTTAATGTTTTTTTTCCAACCAAAGTCATTCATTGTCTGAAAACCATTTATTAAATAGTCCATTCCTACTGTACTCTACTTTTCTCATATGCTAAATTCTTATAGATATACTTTGGCTTTATTTCTGAACTTTTTCTGTTACTATAATAGTACTACACTATTTAAATTACTATAGTTTTGTCCATTTTGGCATCGGGTAAGGCTTTTAAAATTCCTTTTTAATATTCATTTTAATGATTTGCCTTTTTAAATGTCCTTTAGCAAGCATTTATAATTTTTATCATGTAGGTCTTATACAAATTTTAATAGGCTTCTTTTATGCCTATAGATAATATTTCATAGGTTTGCTGCCAAAATGCGATCATTTTTCCTTTACATATTCTAATTATTTATTGTCGTGTATGTAAAAGCTGTTGATTTGGATATGTTGCATTTTTGTGTGGCCACGCTACTGTCATTAATTGCAATAATTTTTCAGTTGACTTTTTCATATGTTCTGAATAGGCAAACTTATTTCCAGTCTTAGAATTTTACCCTTTCTAGTATTTATACCTCTTTTCTTTTTGTGTGTATTATTGCATTGGGTAGGATTTTCGGAGAAGTTTAGAAGAAAAGCAATAGAAACAGGTTTTCCTTGTATTATTCCTGAATTTAATAGAAATGTCTTTAGTATTTTATTGTAGTTAATTTCTGAAGGATGTCCTTTATCAAATTACAGAAGTTTTACTCAGTTTATAGATTGAGAGGTTTTGGTCATGTTTTTAAAAAATCAAGATTGGAAGCTAACTTTCGTTACATGACTTTTCCATATCTTAAGATTATGTTTTTTTTTTGTTTGTTTTGAGACAGAGTCTCACTATGTACTGTGGCGTCACAGCTCACAGCAACCTCAAACTCTTGGGCTCAAGCAATTCTCTCGCCTCAGCCTCCCAAGTAGCTGGGACTACAGGTGCCTGCCACAACACCTGGTTATTTTTTGTTGTTGTTGTCATTGTTGTTTATCAGGCCTGGGCTGAGTTCAAACCCGCCAGCTCCAGTGTATGTGGCCAGCCGCCTAACCGGTGAGCTACAGGTACCGAGCCAGAGAGATAATGTTTTTCAATTTTGTTGATTTAAGTTTTATTAAATAATTCTTTACACAGAAAACTTCTGTGGTATTCTTTTTTTTTTTAATGAGCTTGACACTTTAATGAAGATGGGCACCCAGCTTGGCTTCCAGTTAGAATTTAAGCAGTTACTATCTTTTTTTTTCTTTTAACTCTTAACAGTTTTTTTTTTTTTATTAAATCATAACTGTGTACATTAATGCATTTATGGGGTGCAGTGTGCTGATATCACATACAATTTGGAATGCTTACATCAAAGTGGTTAACATAGCCTTCACCCTCACTTAATATTGTGTTAAGACATTTATGCTCTTAATAGATTTGACATGTACCCTTGCAATATGCGCCATAGGTGAGGTACCACCGATTACCTTGAAACGAATCCTCTTCAGTATTTATCCTAATCCTGTTTTACATGTATTTAATCCTCGTTAGATGTATTCTTTGAATGTTCTGCGTTACTAATTTTGCCAGATAGATTCTTTGCATCTTTTTTAAAGTTACATTGGTTTAAAGTTTTCTTCAAATTATTTGTTACCTAAATATTTGAGAAAGCAATCCTGTAAAGCCATCTGAGACTGCTGTCTTTTTGTTGGCTGCCTAAGAAATCTTTGAGTTCCTTTTCAGGTCTGTGTATTTTATTTTTTTATTTTTTTTTTGCTTTTTCTGAGTTAATTTTGGTCACTTATATTTCCTTAGAGAATTATCTACTTTGTTTATATTTTTGTATATTTTGGTGTAAAGCCTATGGAATTCATTCAACATATATTTAATGATGCCTTCTATGTTCTGGGTACTTAATGACTTCTATAGCCATGCTTATATTATCTTTTTCTTTTCAATGATGTTGGTAATTTGTTTTATCTCGCTTGCCAGAGATTTGTCTATTTCATTTATTTTTTTCAGTTAACCAACTCTTCTGTTCTTTGAATCTGCTAGATTTTTCAAAGTTTCCTGTTTCATTCTGATTTTTTTCATTACCCTTTTAAACTTAAATTACCATTATTGCTTATTCTTCATGGAGTAGAATGAAATTACATATTTTCTAAGCTTGTTAATTCTTGGGTTATGTTTTTTGGCATAGAGAGGGAATGTATATCTGCCAGTGCCTTTGAAGTGTTTAATGAACAATCTCATGACGACTTGACACATTCCTTATGTGACAAGAGAGATTTAGAATGGAATGAGACTTAGAGTGCTTTTACTTATATTTATAAACATTAGGTGGATGTCCTTTGGTAGTGATTTCTGGGTATGATGAGATGAATGTCAGAGTATGCACATATGTATCAGAGTAGAATCCAACTGTAGTCTATGTAGACATTTTTTAAAGGGTAAAAATAGATGCATTTACCTTGATTATTCCTTTAAAAAGTTAAAAGAAAAATACAGTAGAACCTCTTTAAGTTGACCACCCAGGGACTGTAACAAGCTGGTCAACATACAGCGGTGATCAACATAAGGATCTAGGCCCATTGTACTGATAAACGTACATGTGGTACTTGTCTAGTCTATGAAAATTAGGTTAACTCAAAGAGGTGGTCAATGTAGAGAGATAGTCAACTATGGAGGTTCTGCAGTACTTTCTTCTGATAGAGGGAGACCTAAGTGGATTCAAAGAAAATTTCTATACTAAAGTGTTAAATTCAAAATTGTTTTTAATTTTTTTAAGTTGCGTGTTGTATCACAAGATGTGAAATTGAACCTTGAGGAATTGGATGAACTTTATATCATCTTTAAGGTACTGTTCTTCTTCTTTAAATGAAAAATAACACCCTTTTAGCAGAATTGTATCACAAACACTGTTAAATATTTGTATCTTTATTTTAGCATATGTTTTTTAAAAAATCTTCCAAGATTACTTTTTCTAATTTAATGACTTTATTATTATTTTTTTAACAGAAAGAGCTGTTTTTATCTTCTTATTGGTGTTTGAGTCTACCACTGTTGAATCACCATGACCCCAGTCTGCCGTATTTGGAACAGTATCAGATTGACTGCCAGCAGTTCAGAGAGTTATTTCACTTGTTGAGTCCCTGGGCTCATTCTGCAAACAGAGATTCACTAGCTTTATGGACATTCAGACTGTTGGATGAAAATTCTGACTGCCTTATAAACTTCAAAGAATTCTCCTCTGTAATTGGTAGGATGATGTCTAATTTTTTTAAGCAAAAAGTAAAAATGCTCCCATAAATATTTAGTGCTGCCTGTTATTGCCTGTTTCATCAGATTATATCACTATAGGTTACATTGTTTTTAACTTTAGTGATAAATGGGCCTTTTTCCTGTGTTTAGTGCTAAATCTAAGTATATTGATCACATTTTGCTGTAACTCTTTCAGAAAAGTAAGCAGTTAGATAGGGATTTTGTTTTTGTTTTTGTTTTGAGATAGAGTCTCACTTTGTCACTCTTGGTAGAGTGCCCTGGCGTCATAGAGTCACAGCAACCTCATATTCTTGGATTCAAGTGATTCTCTTGCCTCAGCCTCTCGAGTAGCTGGCACTATAAGGCACCCACTACAATGCCCGGCTATTTTTTAAGAGATGGGGTCTCGCTCTTGCTCAAGCTGGTCTTGAACTTGTGAGCTCAAGCAATCCACCTGCCTCGGCCTCCCAGAGTGCTAGGATTACAGGTGTGAGCCACCACACCCAGCCCTAGATGGGGATGTTTCAAGAGTTACGAAGGAAGAGAATGTCTTGATTTCCCCACACTCAGATGCATGGATGCTATAGAAGGACATTCCTCTTCAGTAAAAATATGAACACATGGCCTAGAAAAGTGGTAGAGAAATACTCAACAAATACGTTGTACTGTAGGTAGTCAATATGTTGTACCTTTAGATACTGTTCTTTGCTTTTCCAGATACTCAGCACGCTTCCTTATTATGGGTTACTCTTTAAAGAGCAGTTCTATCTTCAAATGAGGTATAAGGCCTCCTTCAAAGGAAAAAAAAAACCAATATGAAGTTGGGGGAAAGGAGATAGACAGGAGATCATTTTATCCGTTTGGTAAAGAGATTTTGCTTAGACACTTGAAAAAGAGAATCTGGCTGACTGGGTGGTTGTTTAACTGTTGGATTAAGTAACAGAAGTTTTTTGAATTCTAATTCCTGGCTAATATCTTTATCTTAATTAATTTCTGTTGCTAGAGTTGGCTAAATGTTCTTTGGATACATGATTATTTGTGATTAAATTTTATTGAACAGACATAATGTACAATGGAAGTTTCATTGAGA
Source organism: Perodicticus potto (assembly GCA_963574655.1). Taxonomy (NCBI): domain Eukaryota; kingdom Metazoa; phylum Chordata; class Mammalia; order Primates; family Lorisidae; genus Perodicticus; species Perodicticus potto. The sequence continues at coordinate 57 of CAUYRH010145870.1, read as the reverse complement.
AGCTTAAGCTGCTTTTTAAGCTGCATATTCCTCCAGGTAAGAGTTTTAACAGTCTTT
>CAUYRH010145869.1:0-15185 GCA_963574655.1 Perodicticus potto | reverse complement strand
CATGGTGATAGAACAGAGTTTTCCTCATATGAGTGAGAGGAAGGGACTTTCACTTTCAAGTGGAATGGCCATCACTATCAAGATCAGCTCATGGAAGGAGTAATGAAAATATCTCAAAATGAGACAAACTGAAGTTTTTTTAAATGACTTAAATTTTTGTGCTCTTGCAAGACTCTATAAAACTATTTTAGGAAAGCAGTGATATCACTTGAACTTCAGTGCCCTCACTGTAGAATTTAAAAGCCTTACTGTTGATTGCCCATGGAGGACTGGATGGAGAAATTAAATATCTTACATTATGCTTTACAAAATACTGTAATGTTTCAGCAAGTTGGGGGAGTGGGAGAAGACAAAAAAAATTACATTTAATCTATGCATTTTGCCAAGCCATATTAAGTTATTTTACTACTAGAGACATGAGGAACTAACTGTACAAAAGAACCAACTTTAAAGCATTTTGTGGGGTACATCATTTCTATAATTGTATAATGTGTTTCTTTGTGGTTTTAAGTGGTAAAGACATTAAGTTAACAAATGTATAAGAAATGTATGCACTGTTTGGAATGTAAATTATTCTTAGAACACTTTCATTGCCCTTTTAGTGCCTTACATTTGAGAGAATTATTTTACTACCATGAGTAAGTATAGAAATTTCAAAAAACATATTCCCAAAAAATTATGTGTGTCAGTGGTTGTTTTCATTGATAATTGGTTTAATTTAAAATATTTAGAGGTTTGTTGGACTTTCATAAATTGAGTACAATCTTTGCATCGAACTACCTGCTATAAGGACTTTATAAAACTATCTGCAAAAAATGTAGAAGGCTGCACCAATATAAAAAGAAAATTACGGCAATACATTCATGATGTTTTCCAGTTAACATAGGAATTACCAGTAAATACTGTTAAACGCTTTTCTAATGACAAGAGCTGATGCATGTGGTCAGTATGATTTATTGTTTCTTTTTCAACCAAATACCTCCTCAGTAATTTATAATGGCTTTGCAGTAATGTATGTCAAATAAGAAGCACTGGAAAACTGATCGTCTCTAGGATGATATTCATGTTTCAAGTGGTATGAAAGCTGCACTGATGGATATATAATAATAAACATATCTGTTATTAATATGCAAAAAAACCCCAAGCAGGTGGTGGACGTTAAATGTTAAACAGCTATGCAACTTCATTGTGGGGGGGTCGGTATGGCGGTGGGGAGGGAGCACGATGCCCATGCACATGCTGGGTACTCTCAATAAATAGCAATTGCGGAGGTTGCCTGGGGCTTCCCCGACACATACAGCCCCTCACCTCCTACAAACTTCGAGCTTACAATCCATGGTTTGGCTTGCTTCCTTGGTGATGGCTCTGACAACTGGCATAGTCAGCAGGATAGTGGACATGGATCAAAGGGGACTATCACTCCGAGTAAGTGTACCTTTTGGCAATACAGCAGGAGGGAGTTATGCAGAGGAAAAAGGGATTCTCTGTCCACACTAACCAAGGGACAACGTAGCCTTTGGCCACCATAGGTACCTACCAAGGGAACAACATTACTTAAAGTGAGTAGGACCCTTGGAAAATCATAGGTAACCTGCAATAGGTGACCTAACAAAGGACAGGATCATTCAGAGTGTGTGACACCTTTGGCAAATCATAGGCACCTACCAAAGAGATATTAAGATCTTTGGCAAATAATAAGCCGCTCCCTGTCTGTCCTACCCAGGGGAACAACAATTGACGTGGGAGAGAGATTTTTAGATAGCAAAAAGAATCACAGGAAGGCAATGGGTGGCTCTTCATCTATGGAGTCACAGTGGTTCCAGACTGATGAAGAAGGTGATGAGGTGGTGCAGCTGGTTCAATCAAAACAAGATGTGGAGGTCAATCAGAACAGGATTAGAGGAATGCAAGTCTTTGGACTCTGTGTCCACCCATCCATTGCTTCAATAAAGCTAAGCTGAATCAACTCCTAAAAGTCAGGTAATGTGAAACATGTGAGAGTTCTAGTCCTTCCTTGGACAAGGAGGTATGTGACATGAATACTAAAGGAGACACCTTGATAACTATCATGGAAACTCAAATTAAACAGTTAGAAGACTGGTTGAATGATCTCATAGTTAAGACTACTCATATAGAGCCTCCGGCACTGCCCTTGGTACTCCCCCCCCCCATGAAGATAGCTTTCCTACCACTCCGGTTATAAAAGCACTATTAGAGGGCCACCAAATGGGAGACTTTACTTTAGAAGATACTTTAGGGCTCTTTCCTGTTACAGTTACTGATATCCCTCCCAGTCTGCAAAATCCTCTAGGGGGCCAAAACTTTAGTCATCATATGCTTACTTTTAAAATTCTAAAAGATTTAAAACAGGCTGTAACACAGTATGGCATGCACCCCTCGTTTTTTAGAGGCTTATTACAGGGACTTGTGCAAGAGCAATGACTTATTCCATATGATTGGGAGATGATGACCAAAACTGTTCTCGAATCTGGTAAATATTTGCAATTTAAAAGTTGGTGAAAGGAAGAAGCTGACCTGATGAGTCACCAGAACGAGCAGAGGAATGTTCCCATAACTTCAGAACCGCTCACTGGTTCTGGTCTGTGGATGGGCATTCTGAAACAACTTCAATATAATGATATAGCTATAGTACAAACAAAGCTGTGCTGTCTTCAAGTCTGAGAAAATGTCAGGCACCTGGAGGTGTCTTTAAATCTTTCATTAAAATAATTCAGTTTGCAAATGAACCTTATACTGACTTTTTAGCTCAATTAAAAACATCAGTGGATAAAACTATTGCTCAGCCAGAATTTAGAGATACACTTTTGCAAACCTTCTTAAATGCTAACTTTGAGAGTCAAAAGGTTTTGTGTCCTTTGAGGGCACAAAATGCTCCTCCAGAGGAATATATGCGAGCATGCTCTGATGTGAGAACCAACCCCTATAAGGCTAATCTTGTTGCCACCCCAAAAAATGAGTTCAAATCAAATTTTGTTACATGTCACAATTGTGGGAAGCCAGGTCATACAAGAAAAGAGTGTTGGTGAGATCACACTTGTGGTGCATATTTGAAGGGTCAGGAGAAAACTTCTAAATACGGATCAAAAATGTTTTCACATAGTAAATGAGAAAATCTCATGCATGTTATGTCAATCAGGTTGATAAAAATATCTCAGATTGTATGTGAAACCCACACACTGTACCCCGTGATTGAATTATTGTACACAGCTATGATTCAATAAAAAAAAAAAGAAAAGAAAAGAGTGTTGGAAAAGGAATAGCAATCAGAATACCAATGGGAAGGCTAACCTCAATTATCAAAAGAAACAAGGAAAATGCAATCCCCCAGGGATATGCCCCAGGTTTTAAAAAAACGTTCCACTGGGCTAATGAGTGCCACCCAATTTGATAAGAATGAAACACCTTTTCAGCAGGGAAACTATCGGCCAGGCCCAACTGGGGCCCATGGACAAAAAATACGGGTATGCGGATTTACCCACTCACCAGAAACTTCAGCTTGTCCATTCCTTTTAACACGTCACCCCAGGCAGTGCCACTTTAGATTTGCCAGCATGTGATAATGTTCTTTAACTTCCCAACATGGAAGTAAAGAAATTAAGGACAGGAATATGCGGCCCTATTTCCCCAGACTCTGTTGGGCTATTGCTAGGAAAAAATGGTTTAACATCTCATGGGGTGCTAGTTATCAAATGCCACCACAAAACGTTAAAAGATATGATAGTTAAACAAAAAGGGGGAGATGGTCTACTCCCCTTGAATAATAGCCCTAGATCAATGGTTCTCAACCTTCCTAATGACGTGACCCTTTTATACAGTTCCTCATGTTGTGATGACCCCCAAACATAAAATTATTTTCATTGCTACTTCATAACTTTAATTTTGCTGTTATAAATGATAATGTAAATATATGATATGCGGGATGTATTTTCATTGTTACAAATTGACCATAATCAAAGCATAGTGATTAATCACAAAAACAATATGTAATTATATATTGTGAAACATTTATTTCTAATTACAAATAAATGAAATTTTATCTTGAAGCATAGTGTAGCATGAGTAATAATGTAACAACAGTAAACTACATTGCTACCTTTTGTGACAGCATGCATAAAAAGCCAATATCAGTGCAAAGGGTGAGATTGCTTCTTTCTCACCAGATCAGAAATTCTTGGGACAGTCTTTGCAATAGCACAATGAAGATCATCTTCCACAGCATGTCTTCTTCTGTATTTAGACTTAATAACCAACAAGCTGGAATACTCTGTTTCACAAAGACATGTTGTTGGAAATGGAAGAAGGCACAACACAGTCTCAGACAGAACAGGTTATGACTGTAAACACCGATCCAGAATTTTGTAACTGGCATTGTAAAAAAATCAGTTCTCACTGCATTGCCATTAATAAGTTGAAGTTCTTGTGCTGTCTCAGGACACCTTCAACTTTGACTTTGAATGGGCTTCTGGCAAGTGCAAATGGAGTGTCAGGTAGATTTGGAAAGTACAACAAAATTTTGTCTGCAAGCATGTGCAAGTATTCTTTCACAGAAATTATCATAATCCTTTTGTCTGGTTCAATGTCATGGTCCTCAAAGAAAGCAGATAAGGTAGGCAACATGTAAATTTCATTTTTATCCAGTTTCTTTTTTCATTGGGCATGATTATACCTTTTCAGACAAATCAAGGCATGTTGCATTTGGTCCTTGCAGTGATAAATTTAACTCATTCAAGATGGCAAAGATTTCAACCAAGTAAGCTATTTTATGCAGTTTACTTTTATCAATGAAAAGTGCTTTGAACTGTGGTCTTGCTTTCTGATTAAAAAATATTTTGAGTTCATCAAAAGCTCAAAAACATATTTAAAACTTTTTCTCTTGACAACCATCTCACTTCAGTGTAAAATAGCAGAGCATTGTTGGGCGCATCCAACTCGTTGCACAGTTGTGAAAACAGTCGACTGTTTAAAGTGTTCACCTTTACAAAATTGACAGAACTTATGATACTTTCCGTTATTTGTATCTCTTGTGGCAATGTCTTCATTGCTAATATTTGCCGATGAATCATACAGTGAGTTCCAATGACTTTTGGTGACTCCTTCAGTACCAGACATTGAAATGCAAATCGACATCCTAGCATAGCTAGAGCACCATCTGTGCAAACAACAAACCTTTTCTCAAGAGATCTTATGCTCTTTCAGAAATGAACCAACTGTGTCAAATACATCACATACAGTAGTTGTCGTTTCAAGTGGTTTGCAAAAAGAAACTCATCTTTAAAGTCGCCATCACTAATATACATCATGTAAACCAGTAACTGTGAACAGTTTGCAACATCTGTAAATTCATCAAGCTGGATACTAAATATTGGAAGTGGAGCAGATTAAAATTCCTGGATTACCAGATCAAGAATATTAGCAGACATGTAATCTATTCTTCTGCAGACAGTGTTGCTAGATGAGGAAATTGCACTCAATTTCATAACAAATTCATCTCTAATCATAACTTGAACAATGTCTGTGGCTACTGGCACCAGTAAATCCTCAGCAATGGTATGAGATTTCATGGCTCTGGCGATTCTGAGTGCCACCAAATATGAAGTTTCAATAGCTGCTACGTTTTGTTTGTGGTACTTGCCACCAGTGTCAAGTCTGGCTTTCTTGAGTCCATCAGCTTTGCTTCGAAAATAGTTGGTATCCTTGCGCAAAGATCGGATACTTGCTATCAAAATGGCATTTTAGTTTGTTCAGCTTCATAGATTCAGCTGATAGAACTTCACAAGAAATAACACATTGTGGTTTCTCACTTTTTCAATTTTTTTTTTAATTTCCTGCTGCAATTATTGAGGTAAAACCATACTGTAAAAAATCCTCACTATATTTTCTTAACATTCTTCTCTACATGATCCATTGTCATGGGATGGTTTGCTAATGAAAATAATATATAACAATAGTTTAATAATACAAAAGATGATACATTGCATAGTTCAGTCAATACAGCTCATTAAAGTTTCCTATAATTTACCATTCTCTGTGTTGTTTCTTTACATACCTGTTACTATCACAAGGGTGCAGTATTCACATAAACCACAGCTGAATGTAAAAGGATTGATCAGCCTCCAGATTAAGTTCCCATGGTACAGACTTTTTTTTTGTAGTAGTTGATAATTTTACAGCACGCGATTTTACCTTTACCCAGTAATTATAATTCATGAAGTGTCATTTTACCTCCAATACTGCTGCTTTCAACACAATAGCTACTTTTAACAGAGTACCTGCTTTCAACACAGCAGTTGCTTTCTACACAGTAGCTGCTCTCTAAACTTGTATGACTGGTCTACATTAGTACATTACGATGCCAACCCTGTCAGATACACCTGTATTTGTACAGGGTGTATGTGATGGGTTTGGCATGATGATGTCATCACGCCGGGTACTCGTAGGTGGGCGGACCCGCCTGGAGATGGATAGAGTAGCAGTGTCTCGGTTCCTAAGACCATCGGAAATACGTGTTTTCCGATGGTCTTAGGCCACCCCTGGGAAAGGGTCGTTTGGGTCCCAAAGGGGTCACGACCCACAGGTTGAGAACCACTGCCCTAGATACAGTCTCACTAGAGCTCTGTTCACCCTTAATTTTTTGAATCTCAACAATGATGGAAACACAGCTGCTGAACATCACTGGGTATCTCTTACCCATCTGTCACCTTCCCAAGTGCAGCAACCTATTTTTTATAAGAAACCTAATATGTCTAAATGGAAAACTGGTTATGTGGGGTTGAGGGTTTGCTCATATCATTACAGAACAACAAGAAAAGCAGTGGCTGCCTGCTCTCTGGATCAAACCTCCTCATGAGAAGGAGACCTTGTCAAGACCTTGATGAATCCGTCTTTGGTAACTCCTTTTATTGATACAAGGTTCCCTCATCCCAGCCTGAATAGGGAACCTCAATTTCTCAGGCCTAAAATTTCATGAAAACATTTTACTCCAAACTATCCACCCCAATTTTCATTTACTGTCAACCCTAGATCAACCTCCTCTGAGAAACCTCTAACTGCCTCCCATATCGCCATCCATTCTCAGCAGGAAGTAGCTTGGAGTGGTCAGAGCCCCTTTTCCCTAACAGCAGTTAGACATTCTGAGAGGGAGGATTGATACAGGGTTCCACCACTTAAGGAGCTTCCCAATATTGACACTACGTTTTCCCCACCGGACATTCCAGTCTTTACTATGCCTATTGCTGCTCATTTATCTGAATGGGTGCAATGGATAATGTGCAGAAGCAGGAAACTTTGGGCATTGATTAATATGGAAGCATCAAGGACCCTACAGGTCAGCCCAAAACAGTTACATAATGAAATACATAAATTATTTGTTTAGAAGAATACAACATGTCACCTTTTCTTTGGTGAAGGCCCTCACTGATTCCTCTGATGTAGTTTTGTTAATTATCCTGTGCCTTTTTTCTTTCTCTGCCTAGCTGGAAGGAGAGCTACTTGAGAAGAGGAATAAGTTAAATAAAACAACTTCAGGTTTCAGCCTCACCCTGCTCAAGAATATCTTAAACAGAAAGGGGCATAGGCAGGAGCTGGGTTTGAATTTGCTGTGGTTGCACAGGGCTGTAGCACACCATGAGTCAGCATCAGCAGCAGACCCCGGGCTCTTGTCAGCCCTGCACCATCAGAGTGGGGATTTTCATTACTTGGTGCCTTGGAACAATTTCTCCTCCGGTGCGGATCTCAGGTGCATCCCCCATTTCTCGCAGGTTCGGATCCTTCCAGGTACACCTTATGAAGGTCTGTGTTGCCCACATCCCAGAGCCAGGGTTGTAGGAGCCAGGACATCAGGCTTGCAGAGATGAGCAGATGTCAGACGTTAAGGAGCAGATGCTGGATGTTAACAAGCAGATAGTGGATGTTAAGTGTTGAACAGCTATGGACCTTCAATGTGGGAGTTTGGGCTTGCGGGGAGGGAGCACGTTGCTCACACACGTGGTGGGTACTCTTTTTTTTTTATTTTCATTGAACTATTTAATATAGCCTTCATAGCCTTTTAATCACTATATGAAGACATTTATATTCTACATTTAGTAATTTTTACTTGTACCCTTGTAAGATGCACCATAAGTGTGATCCCACCAATCACCCTCCCTTCATCCATCTTCCCCCCTCCCCTTCCTTGCCCACCTCCCCATTTCTTGTGCTATAACTGGTATCTCAAGAATGGAAGAAAAAAGTATCCAATGTACTCAGCCCTACTATGAAGCTAATCTATAGCTTTCATATGAAGGGGTACTCTTAATAAATAGTGATTGCGGAGGTTGCCTGGGGCTTCCCCGACACCCCACCCCACCCTTGTAGGCTTCGAGCCTGCAATCCCTGGTCGGGCCTGCTTCCTTGGTGAAGGCTCTGAGAGAGAATAGAGAGGAGTAAAATGGAGAGAGATTAAATGAAGCTAAAATTCGATAACCAAGAATGCAGGAGCCCTTGCTCTTGATGAAAGTAAAAATGAAAGTTAAGAATAGAACCAAGCAAACAAATTAAGAAAATCAAAAGAAAATAATATAGCTCAACCAGCCGAAAACAGCACCAACCTCGGCAACATAGAAAAGAAAATACAATACTAAAAAACGTTATGTACGTATTTATATATATAATATATATACATATATATATATATATATATACACCATATATATATATATACACACACAATAGCTATATATATGCCATACACACACACACACACACACACACACACACACACACACATCTGTATATAGCAGAAAGGACCATCTTTAAATGGACTATATATATGTTGGAATATATTGCCTGGAACCAGGTGGTACTGTGGTATTTTAGGGGACAGAGAACACAGCCTCTATTGTCCTTATTGCTAACTTAGTTGCCCTTGTGATTGTCTGATTGTTTCCTCAGAATTCAGACCCGGCTGGGTTGAGATCTTAAAGCTCTGAAAAAGCCTTCAGGGGCAAGAATCACAGTGCTGCCTGACAACAGTCTCCCTGAAGTATAGCAGTCACTCAACCTGTTCCAAGAGTGGAGTTCTGATCCTAGCAGGCAGAACTAAGATGTTAGTGCCATATACCCCTGAAAAGAGGCCCACCCTCATGACCTTCCTACAATGCCATGACCTTCCCAGTATGGCTGCACCACATGTCACCAAAACAAAGTCAAATAAACTGCAACCAGTACTTAAATCTGGCTGCCATATACCGTTCAAGTCTACTCACACTGTTAAACTTTCCACTCAATGCCCAACTTCACCCCATAAGCAAAAACTGCTTCCCCTGGTCCCCAGACCCCCATGGTGGGGGTGTGCATATTCCTGCCTGCTTCCAATCACTTCCATAATTCATCAGATCTCCACTGCCACTGCTCTGTGTCACATGTTGTCTTGCACTACACCACCTCATTTTGCTCCCTGAGATATGACTCTGGGTGAGGTCTCTTCACTAGGTATGGCTGGGATCTCGATTCCACAGTCACATTAGGAGAGCTCTGCTGAACAGTCCTTCGGATCTGCCATCTTGCTGCTCACCCTCTTCATTGCATCTTTGATTTGCATTACTCTGATGTTTAGTGATATTGAGCATTTTCTCATAAATGTGGTGGTGATTGTACATCATCTTTGTAGAAATATCTATTCAATTCTTTTGCCCATTGTTTAATTGTGCTATTTGTGTTGTTGTTGTCAACATATAGGAGTTCTCTATGTATTCTAAATGTGAACCTCTTATCAGTATAGGACTTGCAGGTATGTTCTTGTTTTTGTAGACAGCCTTTGACTCTGTAGTGATCTCAGATACACGGATCTTTTAGATTTTGATTTATCCAGTTGACCTACTTTGAATTTATAGCCTGTGCTTTTTGTGCTATATCCTAAAATCATTGCCATATCCATTGTCCTCATTATGTTCCCTTCGAGAAGTTTTATAGTATTAGCTCTTAATATTTAGGTCTTCAAATTTCTGTGTGTTAATTTTTGTGTATGGTTTTATGTCAGTGTCCAATTTCATTTTTTTACATGTGGATGAACAGTAGTCCCTATGCCATTTGTGGAAGAGATGTTCCTTTCCACTGTAGATGGTATTGACAGCTTTGTCAAAAATCATTTCACCATCCATGAGCAACTTTATTTCTGAGCTCAGTATTTTATTCCATGGCTCATTAACTATCTGTGCCTAGTATTGCCTTGTTTTTATTATTGGTGCTTACAATGAGTTTAGAAAATAGAAAGTGTCAGATTACCCAGTATTTTTTTTTCTTTTTCACGATTGTTTTATTTAAAGTTCTTTGAGATTTCATATGTCTGATACCTTGCTAAATTTGTTTATTTCCTACAGTTCTCCTGTGGAATCATAAGTACTTTGTACATATGAGATCATGTCATTTGCAAAATAGTAACTTTACATCTTCCTTTTCAGTTTGTGCACATTTTATTTCTTTACTCGTGCCTAATTGCTCTTTCAGTAATTGGTGTCACCATGTTTATGCATTGTGTGTTCTAACACATCAACTGAAATAGGCTTCTTTGATACATTAGCCTCTTAGATTATGTACAAAACAAAAACAGTGCCAGGTTTTATAATTGTCTGTGTATTTACCTTTACCAAGATATTTTTTTTAATTGCATATTCATATGAGGGTACAAATTTGTAGGTTAAATTGTCTTCAATTTTAAGGTAAAGTTCCAGATATAGTTGAGCCCTTCATCCAGGGGACATGCTGAATATCTTCACATTGTGCAAATTTGGTGAGATTCTGCCTATCACTCTCCCTTGTTTTGCAAGTCGCCCTATGTTGTTGTGAGATACTGTCAGCCCAGGCCCTCTTCACAGGGATTGGCTGAGATCTTCCCCTCTGGCCACTCGGCCTGAACAGAGTTGTCTTCCTAGGATGTTCCATGGAGACATATATCTCCTCCTGGTCTTTCTCCAGGGCTGCTGGTACTATGGGTGGGCTAGGAGGCCATGAGGTCATGCTTGGGGGCAGTGCTTGGGTTGAGTATCATTGACATGCTGGGAGCGGCATGACTAGAAGACAGTGTGGCTTTTCTGGTGTCCTCTGGTGTTCTGTACTCCTGGCCTTCTTTGAGGCAGCTCTGTGTGTAGCTTCAGTTTTTTTTCTTGCCTAGAATGAATCCACTTATGTTTCATAATCTGGTGGAGGGTGGGTGTCTTGTCGTCAACCGTCAGGAATGACTATAGAAATTCTGAGTTCTTTGGAGAAATGTGAAGGTACCTCATCTTTTCTACTTGTGATGTTGTTTATTAGGTCTTCCAATGTCTGTCCGTGAAATGAGCGGGTCTCAGCCATCATGGTGTATAGTATGACCTCAAGGCTCCAGACGCCCACCTCCAGTCCATCATATTCCAGTGGCAGGAGGATTTCTGGGGCAGAAAAATGAGGAGTCCCATAACAAGTTGTTAGTTGCTTGCCTTGTGTAAATGTAGTGGTGAAGTCAAAGTCAGCTGTTTTCACAGTGTCATTGGCATCCAGTAGGACATTGTGGGGCTTCAGATTGCAGTAGATGATATGTTTTTGTGGCAGTACTTAACCGCAGACAGGATCTGGTGACATTTAGCTTAGGCCTCCTCCTCCTTCATGCAGCCATTTCTCACAATGTGACTGTAAAGTTCTCTGCAGCTGACATGACCAGTTATTAAATATGGGGTGTGTTTGGTATCAGTAACATCCAACAGCTTCAGGATGTTGAGATGATTCAGGGCCCTCATACCTTCGACCTCTGAGTAAATGTTTTCCAGACTGGAGGGCATAGCATTTTGATGGCAACTTTTGTTCCGGTTGGAAGGTGCTGGGTGAACATCACCCTCGTGGAACTGCGTTAGCCAGTCATTCAGAGCATTTTCTAATGGCTGAATAACCCTTGGCTTCTCTAACCCAGAACTTGGAATCTTCACCTAAGTCCTTCCCTCATGAAGCACAGGCAAATCCAGGCATAGGAATAGGGTTGACAGAGGCTCAGTGGGATACATTGCATAGGGGAAATGGCAATTGACTGCCCCACCTTAGTGGAGCACAGGAATGGCATGGGGATTGCTGTAGCCCTGTGATTGTTGATGTGCTTTTGTGTGGGTTCTCATAGGCTCTGAAACCCTACAATCTTGTCTGCCATGCAACCAGCCTGGGCTGTCCCTCCAAGCTTTGGAACCCTCCACCAAGCTGGTCCTGTGGATTTGTCTGGGCATTTTGAACAATGCCTGCCCTTGACATTTCCTTCCACACTCACTCCAGGTCCCATTTGGATCAATGGGCCTCATTCTCTGCCCTAGCACAAACTGCAGGGTTCCATATGTGGTTCTGGAGTTAAGTATGTCAGCCTGTCTGTCTCCCCTTCCCCTCAGACTTGTAAAACTACCTCAGGATATTCAGTGGTTATCTTACCCCATGGCCCAGGCCAGGGCTTCAGCACTAAGAATACAGCAGGAAATCCCACCCTTTGCCCCCATACATCAAGATGACACATTACTAATAGTTAGAGATCTTTGCATCCAACAGCTGCAACAGCTTCTGATCCTAGAGTGCCACATTCTGATCATGTTTTTTCCACCAAAGAGGTTGACATTAATTGCAATTACATGTATTTTATTTCTTCTCTCTTTTCTTTTATAGGGAATGGAAGATTATATTAATTGCCGTTCCATTTTTTTATTCTACTTCTTTTCCCAGGCAACAAAGAGGATTTTAGTAATTATATTCATCTTTATTTTCCAGGGCACCTAATAGATTATATTAATTACAATTAAAAATTTTTATTTCTATTTTTTTCACCATGGTATAAACATAATTTTAGTAATTGTACTGATTTTTTTTCTTCTTCCTTTCCTTGTTTTTTTTTTTTTTTTCTTTAAATCTACTATGTCTTAGGGTCAACTGAACCCTATAGTCCAGTGTTAAAGGGAGAATAAGTAGGGAAAAGAAAGAAAGAATAAAAAGAAACTGCACATGAGCAGGAACTAACAAAAGAATCCTAATAATGTGAAAAATCAAAAGAGATCAACTTTGCAAAGGGATCACGATGGAGCTAGAGCAGAGAACTCCAATGATAAATTGTTGAGGCCAAGGACAGTGTTTTATGCTGCTAATCCTGGCACTATACGGGGCTGAGGTGAGAGGATTGATTGAGCCTTGGAGTTTGAGACTAGCCTGTGAAATAGTGAGACCCTGTCTCTACTATAAATAAGACAAGTAGCCTGGTGCCATGGCCAGTGCCTGTAGTACCAGCTACTTGGAAAAATGAGGCAAGAGGATTGCTTGAACCTAGGAGTTTTAACTTGTTGTGAGCTATTCTACCATGGCGCTTTAGGCAGAATGTCAAAGTGAGACTCTGTCTTCCATCTCCGCCCCTCCACTAAGAAATTGTTGAAATTACAGAAATGGAATTCAGAAGATGGATAGTATGAAGGACTAAGGTGAAAAACAACAAAAAGAAGCCAAAAGAGTCAAGAAATCAACAAAATTAAAAACAACATCACCAAGGATTGGGACAACATTAGGAAGTATTTGGGAAGAAGAAGGTGGACTGCAGCAACAGGGTCACTTGAGCTTAAGAGTTTTAGCTTGTTGTGAGCCCTGTTGACAGAGTGACACTCTGTCTCCCAAAAAAAGAAAAAAAGGAAATTTGTTGAAATTACAGAAAAAATTCAGAAGATGGATAGTATGGGAGATAAATGTGAAAAACAACAAAAAGAAGCCAAAAGATTCAAGAAACTAACAAAATTAAAGACAACATCACCAAGGAATGGGACAACGTTAGAAAGTATAGAATGGAGCATAAATTATAGAAAGAGGCATTCAGAGATTTGCAAATAACAGCAGAGAGTTTCAGCAACAGAGTAATCCACGGAGAATAAAGAATCTTAGAACTTAAAGACAGGACCCTGAAGCTGATCAAATCGGCTAATGTGATGTTTGTTTGGTGTGAAGGACACTTGTAAGTGCATGTTGTTTCTAAGTGTTCCACACTCAAAGGGTTAAAAAGGTAGAAAAGAAGAGAGTAAATGCAGAGCAGTCTAGTAGAGACACAGAACCATGCAAAGCATACAGATGTACAAATTAGAGGTATCCCTGAAGCGGAAGAAGAGAGGACCAAAAGCTATGATAGTTTTCCAAGCATTGACAGGAACTCAGACATATAGTTACTAATTGGCTCTTGAACTCCTGGATGATTCAATTTAAATAAAATATCCCCTAGATCCATTTTAATTACCCTTCTGTCAGTGACAGAATGAAAGAGAAGATTTTGTCTGTTTCTAAGTGTAAGGAGCATCTAAACATCTAGGGTAAATGAATGGAGTTAATAGCTGATTGCTCAGCAGAAACATTGCAAGCCAGAAGAGAGTGGGCTTCTCTTTTCAATCTTCTCAAAAAGAACAATTCCAATTTGGCAGCAAGAGGCCAAGACTATAGACAACTCTTGTGTTGAGATCAGGGAAAGATGATTGTAGCCACTTCTGGGTGAGGCATCCAGATCAGAAAGCATCACTTTTGGGGCACAGAGAAATAGGAGAGAACACCAGGATCCAACAATCACTTTGCTTCCAAAGAGCACTGTATTAAAGGTCAAGGCATGTGTCTTAAGTAGTCTGGGGAGAGCTTCAGGCTCTCAACCTTGTGAAAATTTAGGGCAAGTAAATCATGAAGACTGAGATGGGTCTGCTCAGCAACTAGATATTGGTTTGTAGCCCCAATCTTATATAGCAGAATCAGTGGTTTGAGTAGCATTTCCTAATCCAAGAGTGCCACTGTTTTTCCAGGGAAAACATTGCAGTATATACGTGTGTATACATATGTATATATATTTTTTCTTTCTTTTTAATTTCTTCAATTTTTCTAGGTTTTTTTTGTTTGCTTGTTTATTATTGTTGTTCTCTTTTTATTTATTATTTTTACTTTCTCCATTCCTAAGGGCTGCATTTTTCCTATGGTTTTTCAGCTCTTTTTATTATTTCTTTTTTCAATTTTTTTTCTCAAGTTTTTTTTTTTTTCACTTGTTTCTATTTTGTTGTGGGTTTTTTTTTTTTTTTTTTTGTATTTTTTTTTCAATTTTTACCAAGTTCAAAATTAAAGCATCAAAAATTGCTAAGGTTTTTATAGACCGTGTGTTGTTTGTTTACTTTCCATTTCCCTCC